>JASPKZ010003066.1:1955000-2140077 GCA_030220185.1 Diploptera punctata | reverse complement strand
ACAATCACCACCACCATCACCACCAACACCACCATTCACCTCCACCCCATCACCACCACCCAATACCACTACCACACAAATCACACCACCACCATCACCACCACTATCACTACCATCACCACCAACACCACCACCATCATCACCATCACCACCGCCAACACCACCGCCAACACCACCACCACCAACACCACCATCGCCATCACTATCACCACCATCACCACCACCACCGCCATCACACCCACCACCGCCATCACCACCACCAACACTATCACCACCATCACACCCACCAACACCACTACCAACAACAACAAAACCACCACCCACACTCCACTACCACTCACACCACCACCCCACCAATCACCACCCATCACCACCACCACCATCACCCACCCATCTCCCCACATCTCATCACCATAATCATCACCATCACCAACACCACAATCACTACCACCAACACCACCACCACTACCACCACCACCACCGTCACCATCACCACCACCGTCACCATCACCACCACCGTCACCGTCACCACCACCACCATCGTCACCGTCACCACCACCACCGTCACCACCACCGCCGTCACCATCACCACCACCGTCACCATCACCACCACCGTCACCGTCACCACCACCGTCACCACCACCACCGTCACCATCACCACCACCACCGTCACCACCACCGTCACCACCACCACCGCCACCGTCACCACCGTCACCACCACCACCGTCACCATCACCACCACCATCACCACCACCGTCACCACCACCACCGCCACCATCACCACCACCGCCACCACAACCATCATCATCACCATAATCATCATCACCACCACCACCATCACCACCACCATAATCATCACCAACACCAACATCACTACCACCAACACCAATATCACTACCACCAACACCACCATCACCAACACCACAATCACTACCACCATCACTACCACCTACACCACCATCACTACCACCAACACCACCACCAACACCACCACCATCACCAACACCACCACCATCACCAACACCACCATCACTACCACCAACATCACCACCAACACCACCATCACTACCACCACCATCACCACCACCGTCACCATGACTACCACCACCACCAACGTCACCATCACCACCACCACCGTCACCATCATACCACCGTCATCACCACCACCACCGCCACCACAACCATCATCATCACCATAATCATCACCACCACCACCATCACCACCACCATAATCATCACCACCACCAACACCATCACTACCACCAACACCAACATCACTACAACCAACACCAACATCGCTACCACCAACACCACCACCATCACCAACACCACCATCACTACCACCAACATCACCACCAACACCACCACCAACATCACCACCAACACCATCACCAACACCACCATCACCAACACCACCATCACTACCACCAACACCACCACTATCACCATCACTAACACCACCATCACCACCACCCTCACCACCACCATCACCACCATCATCATCATCACCATAATCACCATCACCATCATCACTATTGCCATAATCATCATCACTACCACCATAATCATCATCACTACCACCATAATCATCATCACCATCACCATTACAATCATTATCGCCATCACCATCACTACCGCCATAATTATCATCACCATCACCATTATGATCATCACCACCACCATCACTACCACCATAATCATCATCACTACCACTATAATCATCATCACCATCACCATTATAATCATTACCGCCATCACCATCACTATCACCATAATTATCATCACCATCACTGGTATGATCATCACCGCTACCACCATCACCACCATAATGATCATCATCACCATCACCATTATGATCATCACCGCTACCACCATCACCACCATAATAATCATCATCATCACCATCACCATTATGATCATCACCGCTACCACCATAACCACCATAATGATCATCACCATCACCATTATGATCATCACCGCCACCACCATCACCACCATAATGATCATCATCATCACCATCACCATTATGATCATCACCGCTACCACCATCACCACCATAATAATCATCACCATCACCATTATAATCATCATCACCATCACCATTATAATCATCATCACCATCACCATTATAATCATCATCACCATCACCATTATAATCATTACCGCCACCGCCACCACCATAATCATCAAGATAAAAGGGATAGAAATAGTAAGATTTTTACTATTTTTTTCATTATTAATTAAAAACATCACCACCACCGTCATCTCCACCATCATCACCATCACCACCACCGTCACCACCACCATCACAATGATAATTGTCATTATCGTCATTGTCATTATCGTCATTGTCATTATCGTCATTGTCATTATCGTCATTGTCATTATCGTCATTGTCATTATCGTCATTGTCATTATCTGCATTGTCATTATTGTTATTATTATGGTTATTATTATTATTATTATTATGGTTATTATTATGGTTATTATTATGGTTATTATTATGGTTATTATTATGGTTATTATTATGGTTATTATTATCATTATTATTATTATTATTATTATTATTATTATTATTATCATCATTATTATTATGGTTATTATTATTATTGTTATTATTATGGTTATTATTATGGTTATTATTATTATTATTATTATCTTATTATTATGGTTATTATTATTATGGTTATTATTATATCGTTATTATTATGGTTATTATTATATTATGGTTATTATGGTTATTATTATTATGGTTTTTTTATTGTTATTATTATTATTATTACCATTATTATTATGGTTATTATTATTATTACCATTATTATTATGGTTATTATTATCATATTATTATTATGGTTATTATTATTGTATTATTATGGTTATTATTATTATTATGGTAATTATTATTATGGTTATTATTATTATGGTTATTATTATGGTTATTTTTATTATGGTTATTATTGTTATTATTGTTATTGTTATTATTATTATGGTTATTATTATGGTTATTATTATGGTTATTATTGTTATTATTATTGTTATTGTTATTATTATTATTGTTATTATGGTTATTATTGTTATTATTATTGTTATTATTATTATTATTATCATTATTAACTAAGTCACTGGCACAATAGAATCTGCAGGTTCCTGGCCGTGCGAACATACCTCTCGATACATCCTTATCTGTAAATCAGACAGATAGAAAATGAAAATAGCAGAAATAATGTTTTTACAGATCTTAGCAGATTACCCAATCATGGATAAGATATAAAATAAAGTTATAAAAATTAATTATGAATATTCAATGTTACAGACAGAATTGAAATATCAGAAAATAATTAGTCCAAACCTGTTGAAAAAATATCGTCAAGAATTTCATACATTTTATTCAACTATAAACCCAAATTGAAAGAAAAAAATGATAATTGACCCATAACGAGATGGTTGGACTCCATATGAGGTGGAAACACACACACACATATATGTATATGGCCTAATTCAGGGCAGAAGAAAAATAATATTTGTTTAATAACATGGCTGTTGGTGAGAAACGATTGCTGACGAACTTTATCTTAAAATTATTCACATAACTAACTACCTCACTCACTCTCTCACTGGCACTCACTGGTCGCGCGGATATAAGTTCTCCATACATCACTATCCTGAGCTAAAGTCTTCTAATCATTCACTTATAATCTACTTCCCTCAAATCATAATTAATGTTATTTTTCCACTTCATTCTTGGTCTACCAGCTGGGCGTTTTCCCTCTAAAAGAAGCTTCCATGCATGTCTTTCATTCCCCTTTCGCGCTACATGTCCTGTCCATTGCTGTCTAAGAGACTTAACTATTCTTATTATATTTGGCTTCGTAGAAAAATCATATATGTTATTTATTTAATAAATAAAACTCTCAAAGTTTTATATGATTTTCATAAATGTACTGTACATGTTATTGAACATTCCTAACACTTGTTTCAATACCTGTATCTTCTTCAGACGAACGCCACAAATACAAAAAAAAAAAAAAAAGATTCCTATTTATGTATACTCAGCTACGTATTATCCGACACAGCGGAACATTGACATGCTTCGTATGTGTGTGATCTCCGAACTAATGTTGCGTACACTCGCTTCATGTCAGTCTGTGGGTGTGGAGCAGCTGTTACTCTAAGTAAGCTGGATAAGTTCTTTATTTGATATTTGTTTCTGAGTATACAGTGCGACGCAAGCAACAGTGCTGCTATGACTCGCTGTGTCGTATAATAAACAAGTGTAACTAGGTAACGCAATACGAACAAAAGATAAACAAAAGCAATATATAAAATATATAATTTTCTTATCGTAGTTTTAAAAGAGACAATTCATTTAAATCCAATTCGGAATTCAATAACTTATTGCTCCTCTTTAATTAATTAATTTCTAAAATTTGATTTTATTCATTTATTTAACATTTTATTTTATGTCCACCGCTGTGGTCTCGAGGTAGCGTGCTGCCTTGTGACGCAGCGGGCCCGGGTTCGATCCCAGCTCGGGACAAGTTTCCTGGGTGAGGATTTGTCGGGGTTTTTCCTCACCTGTAAGACAAATGTCAGGATACTTTAAGGCCCAAACGGTCCCTGAACATCACCTGGCCATCATTATCATCAATAGCATATTCATCTCATTAGATTAAGTTTAGGTTTAAGGCTCTCCTGGCGCATCATTGCCCATCGTCATCACCCGTCATATCATTGGAGCAGCGTAACCCCGCCTTCCAGGCGTCCCAACCTCAGAAGTGGGTTACAATACGCCAATGTCAGGAGAGAATGCCTAAAATGTCGAATGACAAACAGCTGACGGTGAACAAAAAAAATATTTTATTTACTACTGACAAAAATGGTTATTCTGACATGGAATATAATTATTATTTCTTATAATATTATTAATTGATGGTCATGTATTACATAAATAACTATTTATATTATTTATGGTGAATTCTCAGGATCCAGATGATGCATCTTTCATGTTAAGGAAATTGGAGATAGAATACAAAACATGGGGATTATAGATAATTATAATAAAACAGAATATCTTTCATTGGATACAATAGATGAGCTGAAATGTAATTTAGGAAGAATACGCAATGTTAAAAATTTAAAATATTTAGGATCTATTTTATATAAAAATTATAATTCAACTACAGAAATTGAAAGAAAAATATATGATGGCAGAAGTGAACTCAGTGCTTTGGAATAGATGTATAATATACAGAACGAAG
Source organism: Diploptera punctata (assembly GCA_030220185.1). Classification (NCBI taxonomy): domain Eukaryota; kingdom Metazoa; phylum Arthropoda; class Insecta; order Blattodea; family Blaberidae; genus Diploptera; species Diploptera punctata. Next base: position 2,134,819 of record JASPKZ010003066.1, on the reverse strand, counting down.
AAAATTATATTTCAAGTTCTGTTACAAAGTATTTTATTACATGGATCCGAAATCTGGACAGTAAATAGGAAACAAGCCAACAAACTATTAGCAGTAGAAATGGACTTTTGGAGGCGATCGACAAGAATTTCAAGAAGGGATAAGGTCAGAAACAGCACAATAAGGGAAATTATGCAAGTTGAAAAAAGACATATTGGAAAAAATAGAAGAAAAACGTTTGAATGGCATTGACACCTCATAAGAATGGAAGAAGAGGGAATTCCAAAGAAGTTCCTTAATTGAAAAGCCAATGGAAGAAGTGGAAGAGGCAGAACTAGAGAACGTTGGATAGTTGGAGTTAGGAGAAGTATGGAAGCTAGAGATTTGAGGGAAGAAGATGCTTTAGACAGGAAACTCTGGCGACAAATCACTTTGGGTTGAAGGAGAAACACTGTATTGTGGAATATTCCTAATAAAAAACTATTAATAGTTTTGTACTTTTCTTATTACATTTTTAATCCCCTAATTATCAAACTATGAGATAAAATATGAAAATGGACAAAAAATAAATTTTGTACAATGTCGGTACCGGTAGTGTAAATATTATTATTTTTTTATAACGAATCTCTCTTACAAGACTAGAAAATCACTTTTCTTTAAAAATATACCTAAATTAACAAAAATGTAAGAGAGATGATCATGAAAACAAAATTTTTAACTCCCCTGGGCCCTTAATATTGTTAATTACCTTCCAGTATGTTGTGTTCTTATGCTAATTCGCAAATAACGACCTTAGGCGGAGCTCTTGCGGTCATTTAGACACCAATTATTCTTCTCTTTTGTTAGAAAGTAAAGGATGAAAATGGCCTCAAGCGGCAATGAAAGAGTACGTTTTATACACCATGTAAAGGATTTGTGTTCTCCATAAAATAAAAGTATCCCATACAAGTCACAGTTGGTTAAATATGTGTGGCCAAGCTAGCCTTACAAAGAAAACTTATTTGCTACTGTATAAACTTCTTTTTATTTTATATTCCGATTTTTCCTTCAAAGGAAGTAACGCAATGAAATTAAATTAAATTAATCTTGGTTGTGTGAATAATAATTGGTGAATCAAACTCTAAGTTAACTTCATTGCTAGAGCCCGGATTTGTAGGCAAAATAAAGTACTAAACATGCATGCAAATATGCATGAAAAATGTAGAAAATATGCACATTAACTATACAAAAACAGATTGTAAAAAAATAAATTATTTGGTTTGTGGGTAATTTTAATGTAAGCTTTTACGATAGTTAAGGAAGGTTTTTAAAGAGGCCATCTTGCGTGAAGCTGTTTCGTCTGTCAGTGAAAAAGGTTTTATACAATGAAAATGTCCTTTTATTAATCACATGATGTCATAGGTGCAAGTGAAAAACACCACAGCTCTTCAGTGAATTACGCTTATATCCAATTGAATACAGAGACTTTATTAGTTAAAAAAGTATTCATCATCATCATCTGCATTCATGGATTGGTCTGTTGACCCGTTCCGACTTCAGCCCATCTCTTTCTAGGTCTGCCCACTCAGGCTTTATTAAAAAAGTATTAAATAATAATAATTAATTAATTACTAGTAATTAGCTGAAGCGAAAATTATAATTTAATATCACATTTAGGAGTAAAATATGCATTTATGCATTAAAAATCTAAAATAAGCATTTTCCTCCGGAATATGCATTATCAAATATTGCTCAAATTGTCTGTGAAGGGGCTACTTAACATGCAAATCATTTCCGTATACTTTTTAATGGGTAAAATAATCCATGCATTTCGCATAGAAATCGGGGCTCTATTCATTATAGTAACAGGCCTACATATGTTCTGAAAGGGTTAAGTGATCCCATTATTGGCCTTATAGAGGCATTTGTGGTAGGAGGTTAAGGATTCCATCTTTCTAGACAATCTGCACGAATATATCAGCCAGAATTTCAACCTTTCGTGACGGCCGATTTTACCCGCGCCCAGAAGTTACGTCTGATACTCTTTTACGTTAAAAACAGTCGATCCAATGTCTTGGTGTCGCCAGAAGATTTGGGACAGTTTAAAACCAACGCTCACTGGGCTTGTATTGTATTTCCTTAACACAGTGGTTCCCAACCTTTTTTTGACTCGCGAACCCCTTCCACAACGATCTGAGTAGGGCGAACAAAGTAACTTTTAAATATACATACAGTAGACATGCATAAAATTTAATTCCAAGCAAAAGGTTTAATAACCTTAAACTGATTTAACCCTTAACGGTTTAAACCTAAAGTTACTCTAGTTACGTCTTAAAAGTTACACAATGTCTAGGCCTAGTTGTAGCGAAATCAAATGAAGACTACAAAGGAAAAACAATTAAAGTCCACTTTTCACAAAAAATGAGTTCTGGGTATATTATCATTCCTGACATAGAGTACTACTATTTTTTAAATGTCAATACATGGAAATATCATTCGTAGTCCACGTAAAATTGGCTTCAAAGTAAAGTGTACAATGGAAGATCAATCAAAGTCCCACAGTTGTATGTTAAATCAATCAGAGTCCATCCAGTTATAAACAAGAAATCTTATAGAGTATTAAAAATTAAATTGTACCTGTTGGTAGGTGCCGTCGTCCTCAACTTTGTTAAAATAGTGTACATAAAATTAACTGGAGCGCTTTCGGAAGTTATCTTCCATCTTCTGCAGGTTGAGCTTCCGCTACTCGTTGTTGTTGTGTACGGTGATGTATACTCCAACTGTTTGTAGCAGAAACTGACTTATTTTTGACGATCTCGTATAATGGGTTTGACTGGGGTGCGTTCTCATTAAGAAGTGAGGTGTCGTTTGTTTCCTTTATAATTTCGAGGTCTTCCAATATATTTATCCTAACTGGAATGTTTTCTAGGTGGATTATCGTGAGAGTATTTTCAATAAATGAAGCTATGCTAAACATCTCATTAACGCAGGTCATCGAATGAACACAATTGAAAATTATTATTATTATTATTATTATTAATTATTATTATTATTATTATTATTATTATTATTATTATTATTATGACAATGCCGCAGAAATGAAGAAAACATTAATAGGTCTAACCTCGAAACCCTCTATTACGGAAAAGTTTTGGCGAACCCCTCTAAATGTTTGGCGTACTCCCTGAGGGTTCGCGAACCACAGGTTGGGAAACAATGCCTTAACAAATTAAGCTACGTAAAATAAATAAGTAAATAAATCCATAACACGACACTTTGAAAATCAGGACCAACCAAATTGGTCAGCAGTCAGAAAGTAGTATGGGGTAATCATGTGAATATTATGACGCAATCCCTCGACATTAATTTTAGCTTTTTATACGTTATTTTTCATAAGATCTAGCTATTCGTCCTCACTAGGTTGAGTGGATCCTGCTACAGATGTTATACCAGAGCCGTAGCTACATTTTTTGTGACTTTAAAATTTTAAGTTCATTGTGGTCCTTTGCACTAGTGACAATAAAGCAACATCATCTTGAAACCTGAGGAGTAAATTTAGGTCCTATTAGTATTACGATTTTCAAACTATGGAGACGACGTACATTATCGAAATGTTATATGCATGGATAAAAGAACGGTAAAGAAAATATTATATGGATAGTAGTCAATATAGAACCTAATATTTTATTATAGATGTCTGTGGAATTATGCGATAGAGAACCTGCTTGATGCGCTCCGCTGGATTGGGGGGGGGAGGTCCTGAAACTTAATCTTAATTAGTTTCTATATAGATCATCATCATCATAGTACATTCACGAATTTAGGCCATTTGTTGACCTGTTTCGGCCTCAAGAGAAACACCATCCAGAAGTCTTTTGAGTGGACGTCCTGGTCTTCTTCTTCCTGCAGGTTGATATCTTAACATTTTTTTGAGTATCCTGTGATCTTCCATTCGATGAACATCTTGCATCCATCTTGATTTATAATCAGAAATTTTGTTTTCTAAAGGTTCCATGTGTAATTCTTCTAAGATGTCTTCATTTTTTTGTGATCTAGTAGTGTGTATCCTGCAATCCTCCGAAGGTATCTCATTTCAGCAGATCTAAGTCTCTGTACATCCTTCTATTTCAAAATCCATACTTCGCTACCATACAAAAGAGTTGGAAGAGCTTCTATATAGATGTGCCTCTATATTAAACACAACTTTTTTGGAATAATCGGATTTCAGAATGATAGCTAAGCATTATTAACTGTGATTTCAATATGGTAACAAGTATAACATGGAAAAATTGGTGATAATAATTGACAATATCAGTCACAAAGACAACAATAACAATAAAGTAATTTATAACAATGATTATGATATAATTAATGTTGTGTTGTCTCGGAGGAGGCCCTGACATTGAGCTGGTCACACATTCGGGAAACCCTCCATGTTCTTGTGTGGTCATAAAGGTATATGTGTGATCCATAGTTAAAACCCCTCTCCCGACTCGTCTTACCACTGTAAAATAAGGGTGACATGTGCCATGTAAATGTACCTATGATCCATGATAAATATGTAGTGGTGCGTGAACTACCTCCAGTGAATTATCCAGTGTAGCATAGTCTATTTTGTAGTTTCTGTTAAATGCTTTTTAAAATATTCCTGAAAAGTTTTTATTGTACTAAATTTAAATTCTTTGTCATATTATCATTACGCATGTTTTTAATTGCCCTCCATGCTTGGGATGACTTTGATAGCCTACTGTATGCTCAATTTCTCCGCATACCCTATTCCATTTTTTTCCCCCTGACTTTTGCTTTAACCTTTCTTTTATATGTGCTATAACTTTGATAATCTTCACCTTTCTTGGCATTTTTCTTTTATGTTATGATATCAGGCATTTCCTTATTCACCCAATGGTTTTTATGGTGTTTATCATTTTCCAGACCAAGTGCTTCTCTTGCTGCTTCAAGTATATTTTTTCAGATGTTCATAAATAACGACAGAGTTCCAATCATCATCAAATTTTAATTTTTCGGTGAGGCGTTGGGCATATAGATTTTTGATACTCTCATCTTGTAGTAAATGTAGATTATATCTTACATGTTTCAAATTCATTTTCTATTTTTATATTTTGATATTTATTTACCTTTTGCCTGTTTATAGGTCATACTATCCTAATTGACAGCATATAATGATCCGTTCCACATTCGAGTCCTCGATTCACTCTAACATCTTGAACTATAATATTTCTCTGTTTCCTCATTATTACATGATCGATTATCGGTCTTAGCCCTTTAGAGCATTGTTCCCACGTATATATATATATATATATATATGTCCGGATGTTAAACATCGAATTCATAATAATTAGGTCATTTACTTTACATTCCTCTTTTAAAAAGTTGAGCATTTTCATTCTCAATATATTCTCCATGTGGACCAGGCTATTCCGTACTTCCCGTTGCCCACCCCTAGGGACGTGGACCCCTGAGGTTGGAATATCTACAAAAAAAGAAACGATATAGAAGATGAATTCTACATTGCCAGCGCGATGACGGATAGAAATTGGACAAGGGCGAACCAACAGATGAGGAGTGCAGTCAACGTACTCGCAGTACACGGCTTCCATCACAAGCTATGTAACATAAACACCTTTCACGCCGTATCCGAGCAATGTGTATATAAACTATGCAGACCAAAGTGTGACAAATGCCATGTTTTGAAATGTAAGAAGAACACAGAAACTGTAATGGTTCTCAGCACAGAGCACTGATTGCAGCGCCTAATCTACTCTGCACACTTGTGCGCGTTTCCTACTATTATTAAAAGTAGGTCCACCTATAATACGAGAAGTTAAACTGCATTAATGTAATAGAATAATATAATTTATGATAATGTCGCTGTAGTCTCGGGGTGACATCGCTGTCTCTTTCGCGGCGGGCCCATTATATATTTCTCCTCGCAACGAAAATCGCAAGTAACATTTGAATAATAGAAAAAATCGAGTTCGTTAATCAGCAAAATCGGACCAATGAGGAGTGGGGACTAATCTGAAAATTTTAGTGAGAACATTTTTAACTTTTTTACAGGGGGGAATTGTTTTCTCGCAATGAAACTTGATATATACGATTTAAATACCAAATTAAAGATATATTTCGTAAATCAGCAAAATCGGACGAAAATATTCAATTTGTTGAGGAATTCGCAGTTCCTGCGTATGACAGTTGGGGCTAATAATGAGTATTTTATATTCAGATTTTGCTGGGCTTGCCTTTTTCATTTGACATACTTTTACAAATTGGGGTGACAAGTCACTTGGGCCACAACACACAAAAATACGTAAGGTTAAACTTTACAACATGTGACACTACTTTTTAAATTAGGCTACTTCATAATCTCCTCTCAAATTTTATTCTTAGAGTTTAATTTTCCAAATTATTTCCAACCATTTACAATGATTTTATATACTTTCTAACTATTATTTGAATATATTTTTTCACGATATTGAACTACATGAAGACGTGGCAGCCATATTGATTTTAACGAATATTCTGTGTTCCAGTGCAGCCAACATAGAGTATGTACTAATTAACTTACATTGAATAAAATCAGCGTGCATTCTTTCACAGGTTATAGTACTTAAATTGCGTTAGGTTAGCTTTTAGGTTCGTTGGCAACGCGAGTTCAATATCGTGTATATATTGGCTGCATCCCGTGATTCCATAATGTAAACTGGCGCAAATGCATGGTTTATGATTAGAACATAGAAAACAGTTTCTTGTCATATATTGTAAAGTATTTCCATTAATAATTGTATACAGATCTAATTATTATAAAGTGTTATATTTTAATTTGAATCTCCAAATATTAGTTAATCTGAGTAAACTTTAACAAATAAAAAGCATTAAATTTAGTTAATGTAAAAATACAAATAATATTCAGTACAGTAAACATATAAATAAAGATTAAAAAAATTAAAATATGGAATTAGTAAGAAAATAAGCTTGTAAGGTGAATATATGGACCGTAGTTCTAAACTCGCCGATTGTAACGCTGTACAGCACATATGGCGCCATTTACGTGTTGCATAAAAGAATGTATCCATTGTCTTGCCTTGTCTGTAGACAGAAGATCTTTGAAAATGCGATCAGTTGTTTCAGGGAGAAACAACACAAATATTAGAAGAACGACAGTAAGCGGCCACAGAAGAGCTACAATGGCTTGTATGATCCAAGTGATTGTGATCCAGGAGAGAACAAGGATAATTCCTGTCGTTAGAACAGATTGATACCCTGGTGAGAGTAGCCATGATGGCAGAGTTATGTTGTCCTCCTGAAAAGAAAAAAAATCACGATTTAATGGCAGTCCTTTCTGAATAAGGATAAAAAAAGTGTATGTGTCCATGTTTCTAATGTCATTCACTGACTTTACGTGTTTCGGATGGAGGGATCAAAATGAATTCGTAATCAAAAATTAACTGGCATCATTACAAATGGACGGCGTCAAGCATCCCGGCTATGCGTCATTATATAAGTTTAGAGAAATATACTTTTAAAGTTTTTAAGTCAATCTTCACTATTTATTGTAGTGCCAAACTAACAATAGTGAATATTGCAAGTTATTTTCCTTGTTTGACAGTTATGCATGAACAATCTAAGAGCGGGAACATTTGTCGCTAGCTGCATGATGTAAAATTTAGATGAGCATTTATGAAGATCTAGTTTCATAGCCGTTTGTTGCAAAACATAGTATCTCTGATAGGACTGATGGCGTTTACGTTTCTCTTAAATAATAAGGCTATATTTAAAGATTTGGCGCTAAACGTGTGCGTACACTTACCTCATAAGCCAGTGCAACAGATTACATCAAAATATCATTTTTTTTAATGTCGATTGATATATAACATCATCCAATTTATTGTACATTTAGTTTAATAATACATGTTGGTAATTTATGGGAATACGTTCAGAACTAATATCATCAGTGGCGTGCATTCAACCTCCGCTAATCCAGCAGCGCTAGCCTAGGTAACTAATATATTAATAATTTTGAATTAAAATAAAATAATAAATTTGCCGAATTTTATTCAAATACATTACATGTTATCATTAAAATTCTAATTTAACGCTGCGTCACCAGACATGGTGAGTCTATCCCAGGCCTCTTAATAAGTGCTTAGTGGATGTGAAAAGACTCCCTGTCCCTCCTATTCAACCTACGTAGGATAGGCTGACAAGGTAAATCACTGCTACTCACTTGTTATTCGTGTTGTTTCATTTGGAGTGCACCTGTATGCGGATAGGAGGGCGGACCGCCTTTTCACACTTAATAAGCACTTATTAACAGCCCTGTTCTATCTCATTCAGTTTGACGAAGCATTTTTCATTCGCTATCTCTGAAGCCCAGGAACGTATTGAGAGATGAATTTACGCATGCGCATATATTTCGATGTATGGTTGCCGGATGAAGCTACAGTCCAAAGCTTGGTTATTTACTGGAAGGCCAGCTAGCCAGACCAAAGAGTGCACACTTGACATCGCGGATGCTAAAAAAAGTGTGTTTCTCGTTGATCAATTATCATGAAGTTCCGACCTACCGAATCTTGAAAAATTATTTTGACTGCGAATCCTGATTGGTTCATGAGGAAGGAGGGAGTTGTTCAACACAAAATTTCTACATAATACTTTCAAATTCATACTAATTAATTTAATTTAAGCAAGTTTATTCTTACACGCCACAAAGAAACAGTAGCCTGTATGAAATAAAATTATGTGATACACTTTAAAAGCTATGGCAACTTATTAATTAGGAAAAATATTTGTATTATACTGTACAAATCTATTTTATAGTATAATATCTACTTCAATAACAATTTGAATTTTTTTAAATGTATTTACAAAATGTATTTCATCATTTTCGAAAATTAATTGTCTATATCACTTTGTCCTTGAGGCAATTCTCTAATGGGAAAAGTTGTATATAATAATGAATTATTCAACAATTGAATGTTAAAATATTATTTGTGGGAAGTGGAAATGATAAACACAATATCGAAACTATGTTTTTTTAAATGTCCTATTAATTTGCTTTCACACGTTCTAATTAAAGTGTATGTCCGCCTCTATGGTCTCGAAGTAGCATGCTGCCTTGTCACGCAGCGGGCCCGGATTCGATTCCCAGTCGGGAGAGGCTCCTGAGAGGTTTTTTTTCGGGGTTTTTCCTCACCTGTAAGACAATTGTCAGGAAGCTTAGAGCCCACGCTTAGGTCCACGAAAATCATCCGGTCATCACCATCATCCTTAGCATTATCATTATCATCCATCACCGATGTGAGAAGCTACTACACGTCCGCCATTTTGCAGACATTTTCGAAATTATTTACGTTATTCTACGTGTTACCCATTGTTACGTACTGTTATGAGCGACATCCAGTTTTAACACATGTTAAAATTCGTCATTTTTCCATTACAAAATATTTTTTTAAAAGCCAACCCCGGCCGGAATTCAACCAAACAAATAATGTAAGTTAGACAAAAATAGACAAATTTAAGATTAGTGCGATTTGGTTAAAATCTTAAATTTAAGTCTAACTAATTAACATTAAAACTAATCGAAATGTGACCTGAATGGTTAGTGTAAATTGATTTGGGTTGGCTTTCTTAAATTTAATGTGTTATATATGTTTTGCGTGCAAAGATTCTCCCGATATTTAATGATTACGAAGCATCCATCTTGAAAATGTTGCAACAATATTATATTACAATACAAGGTTGGGAAGTGGTTTTATAGAATCGAGGAAAATGTTTAAAAACCGAGCGATAGCGAGGTTTTTAATTTCCGAGATTCCGTAAAACACTTCACAAACGTGCGTTGTACATTATTTTTTTGCGTGATGGTGTTTTAAAAATAATAGATAGTAGTAAAATAATAACATCTTTGTTGGAAATATTTACGTTCATTATAAACAACTGAGTAACGTTAACAGTGTGGGTAGTGTTTATTAGTTGAAAGTACAGGAGGCCGTAAGACATTTATTATTGATAAAATGGCCACAAATACGTATTCATTGTTTTATATTGCTTCAAATAAAGTTCAGTTCATGTAAAATCCAGTGATTTGTTTCGTATAATGTATATTAACCCTACCTTTTGGATATTTTTTGTATATAGGCCTATACAAGGTACGTAGTATACATAGAGGGCAGTGGTTTTACTTCCCGCACGTGGGTGTAAATGTAATATTACAGTATAGTTATTTAGGTTGGCAATCCCGAAATGTAGGAAGTTGAACTTTCAATCATGGTCGCCATTGCTGTAAGTACGACAAAACGCACTACCGCGCAAAAAAGTAGATAGACGAACATTCATAAAAACCCGGAATTGTTCACGCAAAAGAACTAAAAACAGATTGAGAGTGCACTATCCAGATTATCCGTTTTAGCATAGCCTATTCATTTAAGTTGGTTATATTACCATATCCATAATTGAAACGTTACGTGTTTTTAATATGACATTTTTAGATTATTTATAACTAAACTTCTCATTAGTCTGCAGATATTTTCTGTACTCTTTAGGCAAAAAACACGAAACACGCGCACACATAATATATTTTATTCAGGTCGTTATTCGTATAGCCTAAGCTATTCCTACAATAATAACAGTTTTTATTTTTATTCGAATCACTGCAGACTTTTATTTACACTAGAATCGTCCAATATAATTTAAAACTATGTTATAAATTGCCAAAACGTTACATTGTACAGAAACCGGTATATATTTTGGATTTTCACCGGATATTATGTTAATAGTGTTCCGTAGTTATTAACCAATCGAACTAACTAGTATAGGCTACTTACGTTCGGCATAATGTTCATATAAAAAATTCACGAAATTGTTCACTCCATAAAATTTTCTTCCTTATTGGATCACAACATTATCTGGCCGTTTACAGACTAATTATAATATTGGAATACATAACAATGCATAATTGTTATATTCGATGAAAAGTTGCCTACGTCATTAAATATTGTACCACTGCCTATTGGATTCGAATAATAAATAAAGACCCGATTTATAAAAAAAATGTTCATTAAAAAGGACAAAAGAGAATCATTTCTTCAAAAAAAACTTGAAAAGTGTCATAAGGAAATAAAAAACGAATGCATATTCACAGTATTTTCACTTTACTGTATTAAGAAAGAATAATAATAATTTCTTATGTTGAAATTTTGAATGTAATTAAGTATAATATTATTGTTCTCAGTGGCGTGCATTCATTCCTAACTACCCCTGCACTATTGGAGTAATTAGAATATTCATAATTTTGGATTAAAGTATAATAATAAATTTTCCAAATTTCGTTCAAATATATTACGCCTGAACATTAAAATTCAAATTTCCCATCGCGCCACCTAACGTGGCGGAATTTACTGTATTTACATTATCCCTACAAACATCAGCTATTTGGAGAGATGAATTCACGCATGCGCATATAATATATTTCGTCGATGTGTGGTTGCTATAAACTATGCTAATTTCTGTAGGTTTGACTATACTGGTTACCTGCTAGCTAGGCTGGGCTGACGTTAGATACTCGAAAGACCGATTGGGTGTAAGAGGTAGTGATGTGCATTCTATAACCTCTCCTACCTAATTCTCAACCTCACCTGCACGTGGTACACCCTGCTTTTAACTAACGAGGTAATGGGGACCGAGTCACGGCGGTATAACCGTTCCATCGAATATGGAGGAAAATTCCGTATTTTGAACGCCTGACTAGAGGCTATAAGGTAGCAGCCCTACCACTAGTCTTGCTCTGCGGATGGCTGGTAACCAACCCAGGGGACTTCCTACTACTCGAAGAAACTTAAGCAAAGACTGGAATGACATGGCCTAAAACGAATTTGTTCATGATGATGATACCATGAAACAACGATCATGTAGGCTATACAAGGTCGAATGAAGTTTCGGGCTGTCGATTCATGAAGAGTCCCTACGAAGATGAAACGTTATAGGCTGATGCAGAAAGCTCGAGTTCTTTAAAAGTATTTTTATATAATCATCATCATCATCATCATCATAGTACATTCACGAATTTAGGTCATTTGTTGACTTGTTTAGGCCTCAAGAGAAACACCATCCAAAAATCTCTTGCGTGGACGTCCTGGTCTTCTTCTTCCTGCAGGTTGATATCTTAACATTTGTTTGGGTATCCTGTGATCTTCCATTCGATGAACATGTTGCATCTGACTTATAATCAGAAATTTTGTTTTCTAAAGGTTCCATGTGTAATTCTTCTAAGATGTCTTCATTTTTTTTTGTGATCTAGTAGTATGTATCCTGCAGTCCTCCGAAGGTATCTCATTCGAGATTTTTTATATATATATATATTTTTTAATTCATAATATTTATTTAAAATATGCAAGTTATATTTAAATATATAATTAAAATCAAAATATGTGATACACTTTCTCAACCTACTAATTTTACAAGGCTCATTTATATTATATAATGAATAACTCACCACTTGAATGATTAGGAACACATACATTTAATTTGTGGAAACAAACAGTTGAAGTAATTTAATAGTGGTACTAAATTTGTTCAAATGCGCTATTAATTTGTTTTCACGCGTTTAGTTAAAGCGTTGTTGATAAATATGATTAGTCAAGTTATTGAAAATTAAGGTAAGGGATTGTGTAATAATTGATAATATACACAAGTTACCCTTTAAATGCAGACCTTTGTATGAGAAAAATTACACCATACAGCAAGGTAGGCCAACCCCAGATTTATCGGATCTAACGAAAAATAAAAACAATAAAGTATTTTACTTGTTCAACTTATGAAAAAAATCCATGATTAGCTGACAATAAACAATAATAATTAGGCCTATAATAAATAATTATAATCTAATATATATAATGAAAGTTTGTTTGTTCGTACTTTATGCGCGGCCAAACCGTTGATCCGATTGTGATGTGGCTTTTTGCAAAATGTTCAGGAGATTCCCGGGATAAACATAGGCTATAAGAGAGTTGTGATACTCAACTCCTACACCCTTAAAAATCGTCCTTTGCAGTGGAAAACGTGAAAAAAACTCTTTGAATGATTAAATGGCTTACGCCCCCTAAATCATAACAAATACACAAAATTAATCTACACAGAACTGAACATCTCAAAAAGCTCTACAAAAAAGTCCGCGACAGCATATGTTTATCTCTTACAGATAACTCACAATAACCATTTTTGTCTTTCATAGATGCCAAGAAGATCGAGACAAATATGTAGATTCCTGTGCAAGCATAGCAGCACATGGCGGGTATTCTTTTACGGATAACTCACAATAACGAATTTTGTCTTTTAGCTCATTAATGCCAAGATAAGTAGATTCCCCGGGCAAAACTGAGTAATCAGCACAGATATCTTAAAATAATCACGATATACATTTATAATTATTTTTAATTTTACTTATTCAACTAATCATAAGAAGTACATTAATATTTGTCTTTCAGCTCATTTTTGCCAAGAAGATCGGGATGAGTAGATTCCCGGACAACGAAGGGTAAACAGCACGGGGTACCTAAAAAATATAAATTTATAATTATGTTTCACTTTACTTATTCAACTAAACATCGAAGCACATTAATTTTTCATTTATTTAGGCGTAGCAGCGCACGCCGGGAATTAGCTAGTTATTTATAATTATTACTTTCAATAATTGTTAAAAGTGTAATATGGCACGAAATTTTTACTATTCGGCAGAGACAGAAATACTAGTTAGACAAAACCGGGTACGTTAATCTGAGATGTTTAACGGAATCAACTAGTTTCCCATAAGGAGGCAATTAATTGGCCATATAAGAGAAGCTTATGGGATTCTATGCTAGATGTGAGTCTACATAAAGTCAAATGTCTTAAAACTGAATGAGAAGTTGTGATAAAACTTACCTAAAACATCATATTAATGGAAAGTATGCATAAGTCATTTCTCAAAGAGAATAGCCAACTTATCACAAAAACTCTAAGAAATGAACGCGATCACAATAACCTGGTTATGCGAAACACGCTAAGAAATAAATTACAGTAGCCATGTATCCTGACTCAGTTGTTATTGTCTTTAATTCCACCAGGGTAAAGGAATGCTATATCCTGCACCAATAGAAGAATAACATCCTCGTTGAGACGATGACAGTGTTTCTCCACAGAATCGTTCTTCTTTTTCTAGCTCTACAGCCCTTTATGAGCCCTGGCTGCTGTTAGGACACTCCTCCATGCATCATTGTCCAACGCCCTCCTCCTACATCCCCGGCCCCGAGCTTTCGGAGGTCCTCCTCTATTCCATCCATCCATCTAAGCTTCGGTCTTCCTCTTCTTCTTCCTTAATCTAGTGCTCCTGCCCTGTACAGGGATAACGCATTCCATGTCGTTATCTTCAAATCATTGTCCTTTTTCCTCGTCGAAGGTAATTTTCCAGAAAGGCAGCCGGCTAATGTCCTAAATAGTTTCTCAAAAAAAAAAAAAAATATATATATATATATATTTTGCGCGATAGTGCGTTTTGTTGTACTTACAGCAATGGCGACCATGATTGAAAGTTCAACTTCCTACATTTCGGGGTTGTCAACCTAAATAACTATACTGTAATATTACAAATTACAAAACGTGTGTGGGAAGTAAAACCACTGCCCTCTTACATACAATATATATACAAAAGGTAATGTTAATATACATTATAGGAAACAAATCACTGCATTTTAAATTAACTGAGCTTTATTTGAAACAATATAAAACAATAAATACGTACTTGCCGCCAATTTATCATTAATTGGTCTCACGGCCTCCTGCAGTTTCAACTAATAAACATTGCCCACACTGTTAACGTTAGTCAACTGTTTATAATGAACGCAAATATTTCCAACAAAAATATTACTTTTCTATTATTTCTTATTTTGAATACAACATCACGCAAAAAATAATGTACAACACACGTTTGTGAAGTGTTTTACAGAATCTCGGAAAATAAAAACCTCGTTATCGCTCGGTTTTTAAACATTTTCCTCGATTCTGTAAAAAAAACTTCTTAACCTCGCATCGTATTATACTATTATAAGAATGGGGTTGTCAGCCCCGTGTCTCAATCCCCAACCTGGAGGACCAAGTGATTTTCTTTCTGGGTTTTCTTCCCATAGCCTTTAGAAAGCCAATTTCAATCCTACAAGGCAGCAGCTCCCTAACTTTGAGATAGTCTCATCTGCCTTCTTCGCCATTGAGAGCAAGCTCTTCATCCGCCTACAACGTCATTGGACATCCTCTTCTGGAGTGCCTCTTACTCTGATCTCTCTCCTTTGACCTGTTGTGAAAAAATTACCAAGGGAAAAACACACTCTTCACTGATGATCAAATTATTATTGGAAGAACTGAGAATGAAATTCAAGAAGCTGCCCATAAGTTAAGCCAGGCTGTTGCTCAATATGGAATGATAATCTCAACGTAAAACCAATGTGATGGCATTATTAGAACTAAAATTATTGTCAATGGAAAAACAATAGAACAAATAAATGAATTTAATTATTTGGGATACTCTTTAGGTTATAAAAAATCACATGATATTGAAATAAAATTGAATAAATTCAGACACTTTTGTGGTACGATACAGCGAACATTAAAATGTGATTTAAGACGAGAAACACTGCTAAAACTATATAGAGTAGCTTCATTGCCACTCTTGTTATATGGATGTGAAGGTTGGATACTTACCTCTGATCAAATAAGACAAATCAAAGTTTCAGAAATGAAATTTCTCTGCTTTGTAACTGGAAATACATTATTGAATCACAAAATAAATACTGATAGAACCAAACAAAAAATGAATAGAAAAATATAGAATAAATTGGAGAGACCATGTCCTACACCAGGATGGCAAGAACTGTTTTATATAATAATCTGAGGGACACAAGAAATATAGGTTGACCAGAATGAACAATTTTAAGTTGGAACAGGCCAATATGTCTAATCCTTGAAGACGATGATGATGAAAAAAACATTCTTGCAGTGTGTCGACATACAATAAACAGATTTAGTTTTAAAAAAGATGCGCCGTTTAGATCTGCTACCATTTTGCACTGTATCTTTAGAGGATTTAATCATATGTTTTATTACCTCTTAGTAGCATCCAGATCATAACTATCAGTGCTATTTATAATTCTTTGCCCAGGCCCATCAGAGGCAAAGATTGATTCATCCTTCCTATATAGGTTCATTAACATTAATTAATAACAATTCCTGAAACACACTGTAGTAATTTATGATTCGTTGTTAAACTCAGTATATTATTTTCAACCATGAAAGTTAGACAGAAAAGGGGAACTAAAATAACCTTGAGAAAGTTCGTAAACAGGAATTATGCAAGACAGCTGTAGCGTAGCTAGCAAATACAATAATTAGACATTCATGTTTACTGGAAATGAGATTTAATATTTGAATTGTACGTCTGAAGTTGAAAAGTGAAAATATATTAAGCCTAAACAATATTTGATCATTCCAACGTTATAAAGAAAAACAATAATTAATAATAACAAAAGTAATAATCTTTACACACTCAAACACCCATGCATACCTTTTTAGTCCTGCCTAGGGTACCCTACCCTGGCTTGCCGGACCAAACTCAAAACATGCAGCTCTCCTGAAGCTCGCGTCCTCCAGATGACAACCAACTGTTCGAAAGAAAATCTATGATCGAATGATACAGCTCACCACGTGTTTGGCCTATTTGAGAGTTCTGAGGTAGAGAGGAAGTTGCGCACTACAACAGAGTAAAGGGAGGGGTAGGAAGGAGAGTGGGAGTAGACACAAAGAGAAAGGAAATTGGCATAGTTCATTAATCTCACTGTAGAGAGAGGATAACAGCACAGATGTTTCGTACCAAAATAGCACTTTCGGTACAAAGAAAAGGGACGTTTCCATTGTTAAAAATCTATAAATTACTGACAGGCCCATTTCATGGGGAAACAACTCTTTAGAGATACTCAAAATAATATGAAAAGACTACAAGGGTGAATGTTCAAATTGGCATTCACCCACAAATATTTATGATTTCTTGAGCAAGGCTAGATCAGTGTCATAATTATCGAACATGGGAATCCCAAAGCAGTGGATCACATTCCCACCATGTATACAGTAACCTATCAACTTAGCTATAAATTCAGTTAACAAATTGTAAAGTGTGACAAACTTCCAAAAATCCTCGAGTGAGAATTTAACCTACATTTGGTGGAAGGTAAAGAAAAGCCAGAAAGTCACTTCTAATTGAGTCACTGTGTGGGCAAGTACAATTTTGTATCACCGGAGAAGTGAGGGTAGCGACGGGTAGTCACACTTTAAAAGTCTGCAGTAGTTCTGATATTATAGTCAAATATCAGAACTTAGTAACTTTTATAGTATTGAATATTTTAATTATATTAAATTTAGTCTGATCATCTTACCTCAATATTAATGTTGATTTGTTCTTGGACATGTTTCAAAACAATTCTGTTTTATCGTCAGCTTGTCCAGACTGGTTTTATTTATGTTGCATTATGTTGCACAACCTGGATGTCAATGTTAGCTCCATCCTGTGGTGGCCAAAGAACCTCCAAACAAGGTCATGCTCCATCAGTATATCAAATTTTTTTTTTTTTTTTCCAAATGCCCCAGGTTTGTCTTTCGACATTCCTGGTCTCTCTCCTGGCATGGCATACTTGTAACCCACTTCTGAGGTTGGGGCGCCTGGAAGGCCAGGTTACATTGCCCCGATGATATGATGGGTGATGATGATGATAATGGTGTGCCAGGAGAGTCCCTAATCCTAAGCTTAACCTAAGATGAATATGAATGATGATGATTGCGATGGCCATATGATTTCGGGGACCATTTGGGCTTTAAAGTTTTCCTGACATTTGTCTTACAGGTGAGGAAAAACCCCGATAAAAACCTCACCCAGAAAAACTGTCCCGACCAGGGATCGAACCCGGGCCCGCTGCGTGACAAGGCAGCATGCTACCCCGAGACCAGAGTGGTGGACGTATATCAAAATTCATAACTCTGTTTTTGTTCTTCTGAATATAAATTTTTTTCCCAAATACTCAGCTCTTTTGTATTTTCTAACTGTTTTAATAATTTAGTGTCTGAATTTATATTATGTTTTTCAGACTAAACATGAGCAGTAACTGCAGATTTTTCTATTTCCCCATTTTTAATATTTCTTATGCAGTTGCTGCTCATGTTTGGTCTGAAAAACATAATATAAATTCAGACACTCAATTATTAAAACAGTTAGAAAATACAAAAGAGCTGACTATTTGGGAAAAAAATTATATTCAGAAGAACAAAAACAAAGTTATGAATTTTGATATACCGATGGAGCGTGACCTTGTTTGGAGGTTCTTTGGCCAACCACAGGATGGAGCTGACATCGACATCCAAGGTTGTGCAACATAATGCAACATAAATAAAACCAGTCTGGACAAGCTGAAGATAAAACAGAATTGTTTTGAAACATGTTCAAGAACAAATCAACATTAATATTGAGGTAAGATGATCAGACTAAATATAATATAATATAATTAAAATAACCTCAAAATATCACTTCGTAAAATTAAATATTGAATATTTTAATTTGGAAAAAATTACACAAGTGAATATTTAACTCAGAAAATGTCCTAGTCACTGACGGATGACTGAAATTTCATTGATCAAGTATTATCATGGATTTGTGACTTTGTCAACTGCCTGATTTAATGAGTGCAAAAGTTAAATTATACCAATCATTGTGGCTGCTGTATTAATTAATTACCCTAATGAAGGAATTTTTGTGAGTTTGTCCATCTATAGAACTTATTGTGACATTTCAATCAGTGGTTTATCTATGCAGAATAAACTCTACTAAATACAACAAATTTTACTTCTGTCAAAGTTACTTGTGAATTCAAACCTACTGTTTAGCCCTAGCAACCCAAGATTCTTAATTTTCTATCCACCAACTGACTAGACTTGACAAGCAGAAACACTTAAAACTTATAGCCAAAAAAATCCTGCTGCAAAGAGTCATCCCAAATGTAGGGGCACTATCGTCCACCTAAGAGTGAGCAGGTGTTTATGTTGTGATGCCACATAAGGATTAGAATTGCAAATACAAGTAACCTAAATAGGTGCCAAATTTAATATGGAAATATCAATTAACAAAACTAAAATTATGGCATTTCATGGGAAGGACCCCATACAAAGTAAAATCTGTCTCCAGAATAAAATTTTAGAGATATCTAATCAATTTAAATATCTTGGATATTATCTCTCTATCTGGGATGAAAAGGATATCCCTGAAAAAATTACTAGTTATAATAAAAGTTTAGGAATTATTAATCAAGTTATGAAACCGTCCCTTGTATAAAAAAAACACCAGATTACGTTTATATAACACTTTGGCTAGACCAGTGTTGACGTATGGTAGTGAAGCATGGACAATAAAAAGACAACACGAAAGCAGAATAACGGATTGTGAAATGAGATTCATGCACAGAACAGCAGGTTACATCAGATGGGATCGGAAAAGGAACACCGATATCTTAAAAGAATTGAAGACTACGCCAATTTTGGAATATATTGAACAGTACCAACTAAATTGGAAACACCATCTAGAAAGAATGAGTTCAAATTGGATCCCCAAAGCTGTTTATAATTATATACCAAGAGGACGAAGATCACTGGGCCGTCCTATGAAACGCTGGAGGGAAAATTTTCAATAGGATCGTAACAGGCCTTGGCCTAATACTTGGAAGGAAGAAGAAGAAGAAGAAGAAGAAATACAAGTAACCTGGAGCAGAGAAATTTAGAATTTGATGAAGAAACTGAATACAATCTACATTTCCATATAAACAAGTTCATACCAGCTTAAAAATACTGGATTCTTCATTTATAATCTAACGGGTACACAGCGTGTTTGGATGTGCCACAGCCAGTTTTGCTCTTACATAAATTCCACGCGTAAAGCATGTATACAAATTTTACCATATATTATTTATTTTTTTATTTATTTTTTTATTGAATCTCCAATAATATGAACCCTATTTCACCATCCGGTATGTTAGGGTTTAAGTTACAATACAATTAATTATTTACAATAATTTAGGGTATGGTTAATTTCTGGCATTACATAATAATGTAATATGAACAAATGAATAAATAAATTAACAACCCAAGAAAAAACTAACTCAAAGTCTCTTAAAAATATGATGGATAAAGTCACACAGCTTCCTATAGCAACATTTCTTACATAAAATATTTGACAAAGGCAATTGAAATCTATTATGGCAATAACCTAATTTTTTAATAAATTCATGTCTTTTGGAATCAAATGCAGGACACTCAAATAACAGATGTGAGATAGTCTGGCTGGAGTTTTTGCAAATACAGGTATCTGAACCTTTTTAAATCGTTCCAAATAATGTCCAAATTTACCGTGTCAAGTCATGAATTGTGTTAATACAAAATTTGGTTCTACGTATTTGCACTTTATTCAGTCAAAAACAGTTGGGAAAAATAATGTTCTTGTCAAAGCACCATTAATACTGTTTAACCACTCAGCATTCCAATTTTGTAAGAGATCATTTTTTAATACTTCTTTAATATATAATTTACCATATAGAAGATGCTGGAAATGTCATCTACCCTCAGCTAAACAGGCATTATATCAGGAAAACACATTCTGATTCACTTGGGCCACTGTAATGTTTCCAATTTCATGTATAATATTTTGTTTTAATTCTTCCGATGTATAAGGATTTGTCTTGGAAACTTTGTCTACTACATTTACAAGGTTTTAGTTTTAATAATTTGATTGCTCTGTGTGCAGAAGACTATGAAATTCCCACCTGTTGTGCTAATTTTGGTATAGATTTTGTTGGTGTACGTTCAAAACTTGCTCCTATTTCGTCTAACTTTTCTTCTATTAAAACTGTATATTTATACGTTTTTATTATTAATTTCATACATCTCAATGATGAATAAATCATATTTAAAGAGAAAAATTATACGCTCAGACAAGGGTCCCGGGTTCAAGTCCCGGTCTGAGCATATAATTTTTCTCTTTACATATGTATATTTATACTTTCATTTTTTGTATAGAACTAGTGGTTTCAAATTTCTTCACAATCTCTTGAATTGTAAATCGGGAAGGAGGCACTTCGCCAGGGAACTTTTGAATATACTCTGTGCAAACAGGGCTTGGTGATTCACAATGAAAATAACTTTTACATACAAAAATGTGTTGCTCTAGATTAAATCGACTGTTCATATTGCTGGATGATACAGTACAGCCAAGCATCACTGCTAGCAGATGCGTGCGCTCAAAGGCAGCCGGTAGCAGGGGGAAACTAGCAAGAGCTCAGGAGAGGCAAAACGCCATGTGCCCGTTAGGTTATAAATGAAGAACCCTGTATAAGGGATGGAATAATATGATCATACTTGCGAACACCAATAATACTTACTTACTTACTTACTTACTCACTGGCACTATCGAACCCGTAGGTTCATGGCCGCGCGGACATAAGCTCTCCATACATCCCTATCCTGAGCTAATGTTTTCCAATCATTTCCTGTATAATCTACTTCCCTCAAATCATAGTTAATGTTGTTTTCCCACCTCATTCTTGGTCTACCAACTGGGCGCTTTCCCTCTGGCTTTCCTACAAGAAGTTTCCATGCAAGTCTTTCATTCCCCATATGTGCAACATGTCCTGCCCATCGCAGTCTACGAGACTTAACTGTTATTATTATATCTGGCTTCCTATAAAGACCATGTAGTTCATTGTTATGTAGTCTTCTCCATTCACCTGTCTGTTCATCTCTCTTTGGTCCAAAAATTTTCCTAAGAACTTTATTCTCAAATACTCGTAATCTCCTTTCCTCCCTTAAAGTAAGAGTCCATGATTCGCACCCATATAATATAACTGGTAGAATAATAGTTTTATATATTTTCAGCTTAACATTTTTTGAAAGGAGTTGGGACATCAAAAGTCTCTGCAATGCATAATAGCATGCATTTCCAGAATTGAGCCTATGTTTAATTTCTTTGTGCGTCTCATTCCTATTTGTGATTATTGTTCCTAGGTATTTGAATTCAGCCACTTCCTCAAAATTTCCCTCAATTGTCATTAGCTGTCCATTTCCATTATATACTGAATTTCTACCTGTGACCACATATTTAGTTTTACTGATATTTACTTCCAGTCCTAATTTCTTAGTGGTTACTCAATAGTGTGTGTGTGTTGGCCTTTAGTATCTCCTCGCTATCGGCCAATAGTACTACATCATCAGCATAAACTAACAGCTTATTAATACCATTCAGTTGTAAGCCTTCCTCATTCTCTAAAGATTTAATGGCATAATAATAAAATAATAAAAGACCATATATATTATTGGTATGTTGTAATTGACTTGTCAGCTCATAGCTTAGATCTGTTAGCATAATTAAAATGAGCATAACAAACTTATGCTCGAGGGCCTATGTAAGTGCAGTTGAATGAACATTTTGAAAATGTTACAAGCTGCATATCTAGATAACTAAGAAAACCTTTTTTTTTTCCATGTACTTGCAACCTGCTCATACAAACTGATACTTATCCATAAACACATTTTTTTTTACTGATGTAACAATTTCAAAAACGTCTACATCTCTCCAAGTGGAAGCAAATTCAGTGATTGACAAAAACAACTTCTACAGTGTAGTGCTTAAGAAATAAAGACTTAATTTTACATTACTGGGATGTAAGATGGAAAATGGATACATGCATTAGCAACTAACCAATCACCGCTGTGGTCTCGGGGTAGTGTGCTGCCTTGTCACACAGCGGGTTCAATCCCTAGTCGGGACAGTTGTTCAGGGTGAGGTTTTTATCGGGGTTTTTCCTCACCTGTAAGACAAATGTCAGAAAAACTTTAAGGCCCAAACGGTCCCCGAAATCATATGGCCATCGCAATCATCATCATTTATATTCATTTTAGGTTAAGCTTAGGATTAGGGACTCTACTGGTGCACCAT
Organism: Diploptera punctata; assembly: GCA_030220185.1. Classification (NCBI taxonomy): domain Eukaryota; kingdom Metazoa; phylum Arthropoda; class Insecta; order Blattodea; family Blaberidae; genus Diploptera; species Diploptera punctata. The sequence goes on along the minus strand of JASPKZ010003066.1, from coordinate 2,111,799 downwards.
TTTCATCATCACCACCCATCATATCATCGGGGCAACGCAACCCCACCTTCCAGGCGCCCCAACCTCAGAAGTGGGTTATGAGTATGCCATGCCAGGAGAGAAACCAGGAATGTCGAAAGACAAATCTTGTGCATTTGAAAAAAAAAAGTTATATGAAGATAAAAATTAAATCCCAATTTGTGATAACATTATATATCCAGGATATTAATATGTTTATTATTTTTATTTAACCCATTGGAGACTTTTAACGAGTCTCCCTCGTGAGCAGGTAGAAAGTCCAAAGAGCTCCTCCACGACCTACACTCGTTGTTGTGTTATAACCCCCACTGTAAGAAGTTAGGTTTTTTTAGTGGTTTAAATTTTCGACCGTCAGTAAAATTTGTTGTTTGTTTATGTAAAGTAAATATGTATAGGCCTAGTGTATTGTATAGTTTATTTTAGTTATTATTTATAGAATAGTAGACTATAGCTGTAGGCATTCATTACGGTAAAATATAAGTGAATATAAATTCAGTGTTTATTTGTTAAAATTCATAGCTGTAATTTTTTTTTTTGCAATATGTCCGTAAATAGGAGAGATCGTATTGCTATTGAGAAACTAAGTGAAGTAGTGGATGAAATGTTATGTGACAGTGATTGTAGTGAATTATCATGGAACGAAGATTCGAACGATGAAATAATATACAGTGACAACGTAACCGTGCATGCTACTGATGGTAGAAATATTAAGTCAGTTTCGTCCAGTTTTTATCTATAGTATTTTATAATTTACAGGTCGATATATAACTAAGATAATTAAAGAATATACGAAGAACTTTTCCTGATTTTATAATGTATAGGTCTATGCTTATTTATATTTCATATATTTATTTTTATTTATTTTTATTATGTACAGTATTATATTGCGTTAGTTATTTTTTTCGGTCTTGTTTGAACATATGATTTGTGTTTACTTTCAAGGCAATGTCCGAGAACTGTTACAAAAAGATGATTTTTGAAATGTTTGTCAACTTTCACAGCCTTGAAAATAACAAAACATAACGGTTTACAATGCACAACAGAGGGTAGCAGGTAGGCCACATTCCTTTGCTATTCGTAAAAGTACAAGATACTAAAAGAAATTCAGGGGTAAACAAAATATCTGAAAACATAAGTGATAGAACACAGTATGTGTATTTTGTATTCTGATTTAAAGTCCAGCGCAGCCGGAGTAGCGGTGAGGAGATTTAAATGGGTTCCCAGTGAACATGCTAGGCGCTTTAAACGTGTCTCCAATGGGTTAAAGGCAATCTTTCAGATGCCTCTTTCATCATGCTTGAGGATCTTCTATGTGCTGTAAATTTATGACATATGACCCATAGATTCTGTTCCCTTCCATTGGAACTCATTTTTTATACCCTAAAAAATCCACTGACTTGGCCAGTTTTGAACTCATGAACTTTTGCATCAGAAGTGACATGGTAACCATTAGTTCTAACAGAAGCTACTAATTAGAGGATTTTACTAACCTTTTCTCTTTTTTTTTCTGTTAGCCTCAAAATCCATTAATTTTATTGGAGGTTTAAGAGACTGCTGTGTAAATCAGTTTTAACATGATCTGGAATAATTCCTGTTTTCAGAGGAATGAAAAGGAAGCTTCTGGAAGCATTGGGACAATTTTTACTAGAGCTTGTAAGATTTTATATAAATATTTATTTGGTTATTAATCTGAAATTAAATATAATCAGTAATTAACATGTACATTCTAGTAAATGTAAATAATTTAATTTTTTTCTGAATTAAAAAAAAACTTGTCAGTTAAAACAACTCTCACTTATTTTATTAGAATTATACAGTTCATATTTTTAATAAATTCATTACTGTATTTAATCTCAGTTTTGTATAAATAACAATACTCTTAGAATACATATTGTTGGGATTTAGGTTATATTTCAGAGCCCTTTGTCATGTTATGGTTTCACTACTTTTATAAAATATACAATTTCACTAAACTTAAAATTAACTTAATAAACAATCTGTCAAGACATTATTTAAAAAAACAGACACTGAGAAAGCTTCAAACCAATACATTTTCTGCATTTCTAAATTATTTAATAACTGATTCACACATATCTTAATTGTTGGAAAATGAAAAATATATATATAGTCTCTAAAATTAATGGTAGTTTCTGAAAGCATATTTATTTTTCCAATTCAGTTCTAGCTACTATAGACTATACTATCTTATTATTGATTTAATAGAGAAAGAAGAAATGTGTGCTTTCACAAAACACCATTAATCTGAAAATTTTCTATGTTGGAACAAACATTATTTTGTAAATGTATAATCATTTCATTGTAATCTTCAGTTTTAAATCCACATAATTTATGAAATTAGCTTAAAACTCATTGAACAGCTTTCTCATGAGTTTAATTCTGTCATGTGTTGGTATATTTTAACCTTTTCACTGCTGAGATATTTCCAGCCTTTAAAACCCTCCTTGCTCAATGCAGGGAGAAATATGGAAAAAGTTTATTTAGGTTCCTAGGAGATGGCAGTATATGCCTGCTTAGTTTGAAAGCAATGCAATATGTATTATATAACTAGCAGGCGTTTGGAGTTGAGAATGGATATACACACCCATAGCACAGCAAGCATTTTCTTTGCCAACGGATATACCCGTTCGTAGCAGTGTGAAGGTTAATTCAATTTTTAAATCTAGACTGAATCAAGAGAAATCACACTCCAAGATGATTAAATCCAATTAGCATAAGAAAAACATTGTGAATTACACTATATATTGTGTAACTGACTTAATAAGAAAATGAAGACATCAGCGTCTTTCCAGATACACACAGTTTTATATATGCCAAGTTAATCAAAATACACAGCCAGCAATTAAAAACTGATAAATAAAAAAAGCCATAATGGTTCACAGATAACATGAAAATTGTATAATCAAAAAAAGAATAAATTTGACTACTAGTGTTGTCAATGTCCAGCATTGCCCACTGCACTGCATACTGGAACCAGTTGTGGCTCTTTCGCAGCATATAAGTAGTGATTATCATTATAGGATGGGAGGAAGAAGAATTAAGTGCATAAGATGTGCTGATGATATGGCTTTTCTAGCAGAAGATGCAATGACACTGAGGAACATGCTGATGGAGCTAAATGACAAGTGGGACGATTATGGGGTGAAGATAAATATAAAAAAATAAGACGAAAGACATTCTTATAGGAAGGAAACAAAGGAAGATAAACACGAGTATTAAAGATGAGGCCACTGAGCAAATGAAGAACTTCAAATACTTGGGTTGTACTATCAGTAGTAACATGAACTGTGGTCAAGAAGTAAAGCAGAGGATAGCAATGGCAAAAGAAGCTTTCAACAAGAAGAGAAGCATTTTCTGCGGACCTTTGGCAAAAGAATTACGGAAGAGGCTAGTGAAGTGTAGCATTGTATGGTGCAGAGACTTGGACATTATGATGGAATGAGGAAAAGTGACTGGAAGCTTCTGAGATGTGGATATGGAGAAGGATGGAATATATAAAATGGACAGACAAATTAAAAAATAAAGATGTGCTAGACATAGTGGGTGAAGGAAGAACAGAAGAGGAAAAGAAATTGGATTGGCCACTGGCTAAGAAGAAACTGCCTGCTGATGGATGCGCTAGAGGAATGGTCAACGGAAAGAAAGTTAGAGGCAGAAAAAGACATCAGATGATAGACAATATTAAAATAAATTATTTGTATGCGGATTCAAAAAGGAAAGCTGAGTTAAGGGAAGAGTGGAGAATGCTGAGTTTGCAGTGAAAGACATGCTCTTGTGCAAAACACTATGTTTGTATGTATTGTTATAAGGTTGTGTCTTAATCCTTGCACATTTAGCCGTGTTTACAGTGTAGATTAGGGTGAAGTGAGGTGTGACCTCCCTAGACCAGTTCATTGACAAACAGAGAATCCGAAAGTTGACGGTGCAGAATGAGCCACGCTATTCTAGTTTGGACACAGCACTCACTTCATTGGGTTTGACCATCTTTAGGGGGAGGTTCTGATAAATATGTTTCGGTATACAGCACATCATTGAAGCATATGCCCTATATTGCGCACAATTGGATTTGTAATATTGATAAAAGTTGATACATGTTTATAACTTGATGATCAATTGTGTCCTAAATACAGGGCATTTGTGCTAGATTGTGGAGCTCTGCGATCTTCGTGCACAGTGTGGCTGAAAATATAATTTTGAGATTAATAAATTAATTGGAGAAAATGTTTTAACATCTCACCTCACAAAGTTGCATGTCTTCATGATACCGGTTTCAAAAGTATAGTATTACTTCCAGTCAAATTCCAACTCGAAGATGGAAGTTATACTATACTTTTGAAACTGGTATCGTGAAGACATGCAACTTTGTGAGGTGAGATGTTAAAACATTTTCTCCAACTCATTTATTAATGTAAATACCTCATAGTGTTTCCTCCCACAATTTTAATCATATAATTTTGAGACTTTATTTTGATTTATCTGAACTATTTTTGTGATAAGCAGCGAGGATGCTCCAGGCTTCACAGCCATATAGTAACATGCTGTGAAGGTGAGCTTGATCCAAGGTGACAGTGTAGACGACTTGGAAAAATGGAGATAGTATTTCCTTTATACCTTTTTATATGGAGTAAGCCTATTCTTGAGTTTCTTCATCTTCTTCATCCAACCAAGTCTTAGGCCTATAGGCCTGTTACAATCTCACTGATGAATTTTATATCCAACGTTTCCTTGGACAGCCCAGAGATCTCTTTCCTGTTGGACAATAACGAAGCATGGCCTAGGAAACTCTACCTGAACTCATTCGTCGCAAATGATTCATCCAGATTGGTGGAAGATCAATGGACAGAGAGGAAATAGAATTTGGTTTCCAGAAGACGGCGGCAGCTGTCATGATACCGGATGATGATAATGATATATATATATACATACATACAATATTGGTAAACTTAAAACACTATTTATCAATTCTCCAATAAAACACTAAGCAGTTTTTTTTCAAGGGACTGTACCAAAGTATTGTCAAAACATTAACAAAAAGAATTTAATCTCCACTGGTAAAATAAGGTAGTTTCTTTAATACATATATTATACGCATTTTATTATAAAAACAACAAAATATACACCGATAAACACCATAAATAAGGAACAGGCCTGCCTAGTTTCAAATCCAGGAAAGGCTGATATCGGTAACTACAGCAGCTGATAAAGAATTAAGAAAGATGGACACTAAACTTATTTGGTATTTAAAGTAGAAGATTATGAGATACACTTTTATTGTATTTGCCACTGACACACTTAGGCCAGTTTTCAAGAACCAAACATTCTGCAAACTCTCAGCCCATCTCTCTGTGGTTAATTCTGTGGGTCATGCAGAACCTACTCTAACTGGCTCACTCTATTCAACATCATGTGCTAACAAGATATTTATTTTAAAAATGTTTCCGGCAACACACTGAAAGATGGGAGCCTGAACTTTACGGAAGATGCAGATAGTATGGCCTGGAGAGTTGGTTCTTGAATACCAGCCTTAGTTTTCTGTAAGAACTTATCATAAAATTCAAATGTTCATAACATATGTCCTCATATTTCATCTTGTAACATAGAAGAAAGTGTTTGTTCATTTTCTCTCTTAAAATGGAGTCTGGAACAAAATGAACACAAAGCATATACTGGATTGTGCTTTCTGATGAATTCTAGCATCATCATCATCATCCTACCAGGTATTAGTCCTAGAAGAACTGTTACAGCCTGAGAAATCGGTTTTTGTGCCATCTTTTCATAGGTCGACCAAGTGACCGTTTCCCATTTGGAGAGTAGTTCATTATTGCCTTGGGGATCCTGGATCTAGCCATTCTTGAGACATGTTCCTTCCAGTTTAGCTGATATCTGGAGATGTAGTCTAGTATTGGTGACACATTAAATTCTTGAAGGATGAATTCTAGCAATGATTATATATGTATCGATCCCAACTGAACATTTGTTGTTCAAAACAAGTTATAAGTTGAGTACGATGGCTCTGACCTAAGAAGGTACATTTTACTTATTTTAGGAATTCTCACTATGAGGTATATTCATTAAGGTAGAATTTTTTATCACTCACCTCATTGTCAATATGAGGTGAGTGATAGAAAATTCTACCTTAAGGTACATTTTAACTTATTTTATGACTATCCTCCTCAACGGTTTTAACAATGTATTTTATTAGTATTATTTCATAACAAGGACTTGGCAACAAAAGCTTTTGGAAGGAAGATACAATAATACATTAACCTAAAAAATATACATATTATTTGTAAAAAAGTTGATTTATGTGGATGGCATGCTTAACAAGCATGAAAAAACTATTGATGTCAGTTGACAGGCCTGATGAAAAGTACCTCAGTCTTTCTTGATCATTTCATATGTTGCACAGTTACATTTAATATAAAATTCTTAAGTTACAGTAACTGTTAACATTCACAAGAGTGCAATGTTTCTGTATAACATACTTCCTACAGACCATACTATCCTTATAATAAGAAACATCAGGAAGTATTTCATGATCTGATGTATCCAAACAAATCTGGAACAAAAATATACAATTTTATTCATAGTTAAATATGAGAAATAACATTATGAGGTTCTTATTCATGAAGAATGACACATTTTTTATATCTTACCTCATATTTTATGTTTTCTTAAACACAAATATGTCATAATGTCGGTTGAAATTAAAAGGGATGTTTCCGTTTGAAAACTGCAGTTCCCGGGTTTAAGAAAACATAAACTATGAGGTAAGACATAAAAAATGACTCATTCTTCATAAACATTTTTATTTTAATCACATTTATGTTCAAAATACGCATATTTTACGATGATAATTTGTAAATTTATACACTCAGACTGATTGTTTAAATATTTTTTTAAGAAAAGAATTTTGCCTGAATCAAAAACTCCAAAAAAAATCTCTTTAAAAAATGTCATATTCATGTCAATAATAATATATAATATCCTGAACTCGTGTCCAACTCAGGGTGGGATCGAGGGATGAGATGAGATGAAGTCCCCATATTTATAGAGGACTTTGAATGACAAGAGTGATGGCTGACCAAGCCTGACACAACATCATTTCTTCCTTTATATAATTGAATTCAGGATATAAAGATCCACATTCAATATTCTCCGTTTAGAATGCTCTCATGGTTTAGTAGTAGTTCATTTTTTTTGTCTTTCTTGTAAAATGTTACTTTTTGGACATAATACAATTTGCAATGATGCTGTTCATATGTCCTTTTATTTTGTGATTGCTTTGGATTGCTTTGTAACAAAAAATTGTACATAAAATTTTAAGTACATATTGCTAAGTTTTACACCGTGATGAAGAAAAAGTGAACTTCACTCCATCCACTGATGCCACACCTTCAATACCTGAATAAAATCCATGTCCTTGCCAGATTTTAAACTGCCATCCCAGAGGAAAGAGATCTTTAGGAAGACTAGTTAAAAGATGGTAAGAGACCATAACAGGTTACCAGGCCTAATACATGGCAGACAGATGTTTGTGAAAGAGGTTATGTTCATAAATGACCCATACATAAGTGGAAATATCCGATAATGATGATAAAAGAACTGATTTAATATCCAGCCATTCAGGAACAAGCTCAAGTATACATATTGGATTCCAGCAGTCTGCCTCTCATTCACAACTGAGCTTCCAATCGGGGAACACCACCTAGAAGAACTTGCCACTGAAGAGGCCCCCCATAGCCAAAGGAGAAACATCTGGGGAAAACACCAGTTATGGACCACAACATATTAAGACTATGAGGTTTTATTCAACAATCATGAAATAAATCAGATGTTACATTCAACTCATATTTGTATCTTTTTTTTTCCCCCTTGAAACTATTTTTTGGAAAAGATACAAAATATGAGGCAAGGTGTAAATTCTGAATCATTTAATGATTGTTAACCCATCAGCGTGGAGCGACGTGACATGTACGCAAGTTGAATTCTTCAGCAAATGTGGAACGACGTGACGTGTACGCTAGCTACACACACTGCTTTAAACTGTAATTATGACCTTTGTGTTTACATTAACTATTTACCGTTTATACAAATTTTATGTAGAGACTTCAAAGTTTATATTAGTGCATATATTAACTGATTATGGCCCTCAGTAACAAGTTAAAATAATTTTATATTTGCATTTATTCTTGCGGCCTCTGACATTTTTCTTAAATTTATAACTTGATAAAGGATTTCTTATAAAACTAAATTTGCCTTTTTTTTTGTAGATTAGCTTGTCTATCAAATTGAATCTATTTTCAAATCTCTTCATTTTTAATAATAATGTCGCAAAATTCAGTATATATAAAGGCCCAACAAAGTTATTTCCGATTTACGCTATAGTACAGGACCACAACAGTAAATTTCAGATATATATATTTCAAATGATGATATCCTTACATTATGGAAAGATAGATAGTCTACAATTCAGTCAGTATCTAAAAGGTAAAGTGGTCCATTACAGACCTTAGAAGGTTCTTGGGATATTAGGAGGTTAAGGCTCCCACTTTTTCTAGACTATCAGTACTTGATGTAAGCCGAGTACTTATCTCTGTCTGACGGCCCATAACAAGCATCTGGTACTCATTTCAGTTAGAGGCTGAGTCAATCCCGGGGTCACAGTGCTGCCTGAAGGTTTGGTTTGGTTCAGTTTAAAAATCCTGATCCACCGGGACTCAAACCCTCGATCTTCCGGCTTGTAACATGTTGATCTTTTAAGTCCACACCTCCGGTGAAACTATTATAGTCATATTTCATCAACTGGTTTCAGTTTGGAAACCAGAAGAAAGACATTGAAATTTAGGGTTGATGAAGGTCTTTTAGCACAACAGGTCTGATGTGTAGAAAGACATTTTTTGAAGGCACACGACCTAAAATAATGTTTCCAAAGTGTTAGAAAGACACATTTGGAGAAGGCTGCCCCCCCCCTACAAGAAAGAAGGTCAGCGCATAGAAGCAATGTGTTTGTAATAAACATGAACAAAGTATTAATTATTGATTTCGTACATCATTGAGATGTACGAAATCAATAATTAAAACTTGGAAAAAGCCGTACTGGCTGTAATGTATAATTCCCAAATATGTCTTCTTAATAAAGGAGCCGCCATTTGCAAGATAGAAGCATGGCTTCACAGCATTTGGTGGATGGGAATGACAATGTATATAGAGAAAGATTTGCGTTTAGATCGGTACTTGCTCAGGTAGCTCATTTGGTAGAGCACTTGGTCTAGAGAACCAAGGGTCCCGGGTTCAAGTCCCGGTCTGAGCGTATAATTTTTCTCTTCAAATATGATTTATCCATCATTGAGATGTACGAAATCAATAATTAAAACTTGGAAAAAGCCGTACTGGCTGTAATGTATAATTCCCAAATATGTCTTCTTAATAAAGGAGCCGCCATTTGCAAGATAGAAGCATGGCTTCACAGCATTTGGTGGATGGGAATGACAATGTATATAGAGAAAGATTTGCATTTAGATCGGTACTTGCTCAGGTAGCTCAGTTGGTAGAGCACTTGGTCTAGAGAACCAAGGGTCCCGGGTTCAAGTCCCGGTCTGAGCGTATAATTTTTCTCTTCAAATATGATTTATCCATCATTGAAATGTACGAAATCAATAATTAAAACTTGGAAAAAGCCGTACTGGCTGTAATGTATAATTCCCAAATATGTCTTCTTAATAAAGGAGCCGCCATTTGTAAGATAGAAGCATGGCTTCACAGCATTTGGTGGATGGCAATGACAATGTATATAGAGAAAGATTTGCGTTTAGATCGGTACTTGCTCAGGTAGCTCAGTTGGTAGAGCACTTGGTCTAGAGAACCAAGGGTCCCGGGTTCAAGTCCCGGTCTGAGCGTATAATTTTTCTCTTCAAATATGAACAAAGTAAACACAAGGGAAAAAAATACACTTATTGTTGCCCGAGTGTCAAACAGCTGATTTACATTTTGAAGATTTATCACACCAATTTTTGAAGTTCATTGTTTTTTTTTAAGACTCTTCTCTTTGTGTAAATATTTCGTTTTGTTGTTAGGTAAAGCCGGTTCTCTGAATTCTTCAAAGAATCCCTAGTGCAATTCACTGTGTCACTTATGTGAGAAATTTACAAAAAGGACCTATTTCAACTGTGGCACAACCATAAATAAGTCTGCAAAAATGCAGAGATGTTGCGTGAGAACCGTAACAAATTTAATTAATTAAATATTATATTAAGGGTTCATAAACGAATTGCAAAAACATTTAAATTACTCAAGATATATCAATTTAAATGCGTTATTGGAATACTGGCACTGAACGGCTGAGTTTAAATACCGGTGAAATTCCTCCCGCATCAGAGTATTCCTGGCCATTTAACTCTATCTGCTCTAAAGGGTTAAGGATAATGTTAAAAGATTCCAGGCTATGTGGCCGTGGTCTATAACTGGTATTTCTTCCAGACGTCTCTCTTTCAACATCTTAACCAAGAGCAGTGCCATCTTTTCAACTGTTTCAGGAAAAATGGTTATACATCTAAGGAAATAAAACAATCCATAAATCCATGTACACAACAATGCAAAACGGACAATATATCCACAGTCAGCACAGCTTTCTTGCCATATATATACAAAGAGTCATAGACCATATCAGAAAGGTACTACAAAAGCATAATATTAAAACCATTTACAGACCTACAAGGAAAATAGAAAATTACCTTCACTCAGCAAAGGATCCTCGACCACCACTCTCCACTTGCAGTGTATACTGGCTTCCATGTTCCTGTGGAAGATCATACATAGGAACCACAAAAAGAAGCATAGCCACCTGTTTAACTGAACACAGAAGAAACTGCAGACTAGGACAAATACAAAAATCAGCCATAGCAGAACACTTCAATATGGAAAACGGATATCAGATTCTGTACGATGAAACACAGGTTTTAGCCACAACACCATATTATTTCCCCAGATTATACAGAGGCCATAGAAATCTACAAACACAAGGACAATTTCAACAAGAAAGATGAAGGAATAAAATTGACCAAAGCCTGGTATGACACATTAGATAATAGACGGTTAAAACTAATCAATAACAAGGAGACCGTTCTGAACCAATCAGAAGCCAGTTTGATGATGACATCTATGACTCCGCCCAGCTATCCAGAGGTCAGCACGAGTATAAATATGAGCATCCAACGTTCTGCAGATCATTCACAGCTGAGTCTACGACAAGGTAACATCGCCTAGAAGCACTTCGCCACTGAAGATGCCCTCCGCAGTTGAGGGAGAAATGTCTGGAAGAAACACCAGTTATAGACCACGGCCAAATAGCCCGGAATCTTTTAACATTATAATTACTGGCCGTGAAAGCCTGCATTCCACAATTGTTAAGGATAGTTTACTCACCTTGCATCTACTATTAAATGTATACTATATGCTCCATGTTGCAACAACCCAAGAAGGTCATTGACCTACTACCAGTCAGCTGTTGCCTCACACCCACAAATGTCAGTCACAGAGGTGGAAAATCATCCAACCTATATAGGGGCCGGCATGTTGGGCCAAGCTATGACAGCTGGTTTTCTCAATCTGGAGCTGCCACTTATTAGTTATCCAAATAGTCCTGTACTAACTAACAAACTCACTGGCACTATTGAACCCGTAGGTTCATGGCCACGTGGACATAAGCTCTCTGTACATCCATATTCTGAGCCAATGCTTTCCAATCATCCCCTAAATGTCTTAACATTCCATGCTCCTAAGAACATGTCCCTGTGTTTGAGCCTTTGGCATGGATTCCCTGAAGTAGTCCCCACACAGAGAACTGAATGGGGGATTATTTTACCACCGGAAAGTTTTACCTCAGTGGAACCCATGTCCGCATTTCTTAATAGTTGTATTTTTACAGTGAAAGATTGTCACTCTTTTGACCAAGGTACTTTTTTCATCTGGTTTATCGCCTTTGATCTGTCCAGCATGGGTAATCCTTTTGGCAGCAATGCAATCACCGGCATAGGTCTCAGGGTAATTTAAACACACAAACCAATCCACCACAACAAGGTAAAGATCCTGTCCCATACACTGGCCTAAATTCCATAAGGGAATTTTTTCTATGAGGATTCAAACCAGCATATATAATGTACAATATTTAATATTAAATTTATCACTTCTCACTTAATGACAAATTAAATCTGAAGAGAAAAATATATGCCTAAATCGGGATTTGAACCAAATATCTCTGGTTCTGTACACCAGTGCTTTAACAATTTAAGCTATTAGGCATCACGTTAAATTTCACTGCTACCTGGTGCAAGGGAATCGTATTAGTATAAAAGAAAAATCTATTGTGATGCCTAATAGCTTAAATTGTTAAAGCACTGGTGTACAGAACCAGAGATATTGGGTTCAAATCCCAATTTAGGTATATATTTTTTTAAATCAATGGTAAAGAGAAAAATTTTTGCCTGAACCGGGAATCGAACCCCGAACCTTTAGCTTTCCATGCTAATGCTCTGATCACTGAGTTAATCCAGGCTTCATTTCCATCCAAGCAGATATCCTTCTTTTACCTTACTCTACTGGTCCCACATTCAATTGCAATGAATCATCATTCACAAATACACAATGAATGGCTTCTACCTGAAGAAGACATGAAGGGACTCCACACAGCTATAGCATTATTTATTAAATTAATATTGAGAAGCTAAAGCTATTACTATGATAGAAATAAGTAAATTAATGAACACAATTAAATTATTGTAAATCAATGGTAAAGAGAAAAATTTTTGTGAATGATGATTCATTGCAATTGAATGTGGGACCAGTAGAGTAAGGTAAAGGAAGGATTTCTGCTTGGATGGGAATGAAGCCTGGATTAGCTCAGTGGTCAGAGCATTAGCACGGAAAGCTAATGGTTCGGGGTTTGATTCCTGGTTCAGGCAGAATTTTTCTCTTTACCATTGATTTACAATAATTTAATTGTGTTCATTAATTTACTTATTTCTATCATAGTAATAGCTTTAGTTCTCAATATTAATTTAATATATATTTTTTTCTTCAAATTTAATATATGATGTAGCTCTGCACAAAAGCATAATGCCTTAGACTGCTTGGCTAAAGTGCAGGACAATGTATTAGCAATAAATAATGATTTTTTTTGCAACATATCTTTACATGTCCTCAGAAATTTGATGATACTTCTCAAAATAGTGTCCTTTGGATACAATGCACTTGCAGCAGTCTGCGAAGACATGCAGCAAAAATTTTTTGGACAGATCTTTTAAAATTGCCTCCAAAGGCTTCACTACTTCTTCTGAAGATAGAAAATAACTCCTGTGAAGGTGTTTCTTCAGGTTAGGGATTCGAAAAAAAAGTATAAATACAGACTATAGGAAGGGCAAAGGATGCACTTCACTTTGATTTTTACAAGATAGAAGCAACATTTGTGATATGCAGCCTTGCATTATCCTAGTGCAATATCCAGTTTGTTGCATGGAAATATGGCCTTTTGTAATTTAAAATAACATTCTCTATATTTAACTTTTATAGGAATTAATCACTATGAGGTTTAATTTATGGTGAAATTAAATGTTTCTTACCTCTCCTCATATAAATTTTCTAAGTCGATCGCGATTTCGAGACCACAATGGTCTGATCTTCAGCACTTTCTTGGCGACTGATGTTATGTCGATCGGAAGAAACTCTTCTTTTCCTTCCAATCGACATAACATCAGTCGCTAAGAAAGTGCTGAAGATGAGACCGTTGTGGTCTCGAAATCGTGATCGACTTAGGAAATTTATATGAGGAGAGGTAAGAAACATTTAATTTCACATAACATTCTTTATACCTCACCTCATATCTTCTTTTTAGACCAGTTTTGTAATGTAAACTGTTACATCTTCAGTAGTTTTATAACCAATATTTTATTTTAAATTTTTAATTAAATTTCATAGTGATATTTATAATAGTTCAATATAATCTTGCAGAGTTATCAGGATATCTCTATACTATTGTCTAGTTACTATTGTATGTGCAGATACGACAAGCTGAAAAAACTTTTCACGAATATCAGAAAATGAGATGACAATAAATTTCTCAGCAGAAGAAATCATTTTTGTTTATTGGGAGTTGGTGAGGAAGGAGAGTTCCACACAGAATTCTGTTGTTTACTCTCAGGATTGAAACGATGAGACAAGTTTCATCAGCAGTGATTACCTTTAACCTTTAAACGCCCAGGAGCCCATATGCTGGGTTTTAAAATGTACGTCCAATCTGCCCGCAGACCCAGCGTATGGGTTCCAAGCAGGCGGACTTGTTTGGTTGCTTGAAATTATACTGGATAATACTACTATTCTAACATACCTTTTTTAAGGGTTATCAGATGCTTGGCAACGTGATGTGAAGATAGCATTTGTTTATTAAATGTTTGTTTTTGTGTGATAAACCTCGAAACAATCACCAATTCACAAACCGACATCACACTTTTACACTTCACTTGCACACGTTTTCTGATTCCCCGTGCCGAACACACGACAAATTAGTATTTGTAAAGCTACCGACCAATGTTGTCTAAAGTTAGCTTCAAGTCACAAAATATCTGTACTCAATATACTATGTCTACCGACCAGGGAGTCATCTAAAGGGTGTTCTACCAACCTGTTCCGAAAAGTCTGTGACAAATCTAAGTCGAAAGTCTGTATGTGTTGTTTTGGCCCAATGTTGACTAAAGTTGACTTCAAATCACGAAATGTCTGTACTCAATATACTAGGTCTATCCAGGGAGTCGTCTACAGGGTGTTCTATCAGCCTGTTGCAATACGTCTCTGACAAGTCTAAGTCAGAAGTCACTATATATTGTTTTGGCACCAATTAAGTCAGAAGAAGAAAACTGTATAGAATGGTTAAGTCTAACAAATGAAAAAATATTTTTTTTGGTTGAGTAAACAAGCTATAACGGCTGGGGGACTCGACATGCTGAGCACATGTCACCCATGCACTGGCTCGATGATCATCTACCTTTGTGTTTGACACATATGAGTGTGAGGTCAGAAGCTGGATGGTAGGCTCTAAGGGCCTTCTAGACCTGTCGCACCATGGAATTAATATTATTATTATTTTTAGATTATTAGGCATCCCTTTTCTCTTATGTCTTACTATCCCACAACTCGTCATTTCACATTAGAATAATTACGCCAAGAAAAAGGTACATTTCTGATTCTGTCATGTCAGGGGGAAGAGTACATTTTTCTTCGCTGTCAATTCTAGTTTCACGAACCCAAGACCTGTAAGTGTCAGTTGATTGTAGCTTGTCATTGATATCGTTTTGTCATTGTCACAATCCGAGAATGTCTTGTATTTCAGCGGAACGTAGTGATTTTGTACTAGACATATCGTAAACTTCACTCTGAGTCACAAAACTGTGAATGAATAAGGGCTGTGGGTGGAATGTGACCTGTTTTTTTTTTCTTCAAAACTTTCCTGCTTTGGAAGAAAACTGACCGGATGCAACATAATAAACAAAAGAATGAACGAGGGTGAGAATATACCTAAATCTATGTATAGTTTTTCACTTCTAACCTGATTCACAACACTCTAAAATCCCGAAAGTTATTTGCTAACTATCGTGAATTTAAAAATTATCTCTATCATATAAAATATCACTACGGGTTTTTGCCGTGAATACCACTGATTTTACAATAATATTTAACACTTTAAACCTTGTTTGATGTTTGTGACCCCCACAGATTTTAAAATATGAGTTAATAAAATCAGCAAAGTTATAGTCAAAAGCCAAGGAGTTTAAAAGCTAGGTGGACATTTAAACCCGGGCAGCCTGCCGCTACCTGGTCATTTAAACTTGGGCGCTTAAAGGTTAAAAGAAACTCTTATCACCTCCATTATAGCTGTAGGCAGTAATGAACACATCTTGACTTGCACATCACTCACAGACAGGAACCAAGAGAGACAACTTTGAAACTTGTACCATATGTACATAACACATTAAGCTAACAATTATAGTAGATCGTTGAATGCAGGCTTTCACGACCAGTAATGACAATATTAAAGAGATTATGAGCTATGTAGTAGCCGTGTTCCTTCCAGACGTTTCTCCCTCCACTGTGGAGGGTATCTTCAGTGGCGAGTACTTCTAGGTAGTGTTCTCTGGTCAGAGGCTCAACTGTGAGTTAACGGTAAATTGCTGGAAACCAGTATTCCTATTAGTGATGGCCCCAAGATGGCTGGTCAAAGTCAAAGCTGATTGGTTAGTTATCGTCAATCTAACATCTGATTGGTTCTGAACTGTCTTCTCACTATTGATTAAGTTTATATTTTTATTGAAATTGTTAATTTCAATAGAATAGAAGAAGAAATAAAACTGGCTAAAGCCTGGTATCACACATTAGACACATTAGTATTTAAAGATCCTTCTAAAAAAGATGACATATATTTTATCAAATTCAGAATAAACATAAAACAAAAAATACAACAAAATTCCAAGATTTTAAAAGATTTAAAACTTTATAATTTGTAGTAATATTGCATGAATATGATCATATAGAAGGAAAACTTTTTATAGATTATTTTTCTTATAAGAAGAAGAAAATCATAGAGAAAAAATTGATGAATTTATCAAAAACTAATTCATTGTGAATAAAGATCTATAATTTTTTTGAAAACATTAGAATCATTCATGGATCATAAACATAATCAATAATGAGAAGACAGTTCAGAACCAATCAGATGCTAGATTGTAGATGACAGCCAATCAGCTTTAATACTAATAAAATGAATATCAAATTCCATTGAGGTGAATAGTCATAAGATAAAAATTAAAATTAAAATGTACCTGTTGGCAGGTGCCGTCATCCTCAACTTTGTTAAAATGATGTATTTAATATAATATTTAGAGCCTTTTGGAAGTAAACTTCCATCGTCAGCAGGATGAGTATGCGCTACTAGTTGTTGTATCTAAGATGTTGTAGACGATGATGGTCTTGATGTGTCGCTAGTAGGAACGTACAATCCACTATACGACATAGTTAAAAACCAGTCAGTTCTTACTAGCGATGTGTCAAGACCATTAACATCTACAACATCTTAGATACATAAACCAGTAGCGCATACTCATCCTGCTGATGATGGAATTAACTTCTGAAAGGCCTCCAAATATTATTTTAAATACATAATTTTAACAAAGTTGAGGACATTGGCACCTGCCAACAGGTACATTTTAATTTCAATGTTTATCTTATAAACAGATTATATTAAAACTCAGCAATTAAGATGGTATGGACATGTCCAGCAAATGGAAGAGAATCGCCTACCAAAATCTGTTTTGGAATGAAAATCTGAGGGAAGACGAAGCAGAGGAAGACCTAAAATCTCCTTAAGTCAGGGAATATGTTTATACATGAAGGAGAAACATCTACAACCAGGAGATTGGGTGGACCGACAAAATTAGCTATTAGGAATCGGACGATGTCAAAGACATTAATCAACCGATGATCTATCTATCTATCTTATAAACAGCTTCAACTTCGTCCAGCCATCCTGGGACTAGTACTAATATGAATACCAATTTCCAGCAGTCTACTGTTTATTCACAGTCGAGCCTCTGTCCAGGGAACACTTTCTAGAAGTACTCGCCTCTGAAGGTGCCCTCCATAGTCGAGGGAGAAATGTCTTGAACAAACATCAGTCATGGACCACAGCCACATAACCCAGAATCTCTTATTATTGTAATTAGTGTAAAACTAAAATTTTACATATTAAATTATTCCAGCAAAAAAAAAAAAAGATAATTCTGTATTGAACAGCCTCATACAAAGAAGATAGAACCATAATAATTTTTTAATTACCTTTGATACTTTATTTTGGCCTGTGGAATTGTTGATAATTCATCTTTGATAAGATAGATTCTAACTCCTCTCACATATCCATGGAAGTATTGTTCCCAGTCCAATTCATCCATATTAAAGTCAAATAAATTTCTATCTCCTTTGTCCATTTTCTTCCATAATAACTGCACATTGTCATTTGTGAATTTCCAATCTCTGGTACTAAAATATGATATTACATCTGAGAATTTGTTGATTTTCTTGTAGATTTTTACCAATCTGAAAAGTGATAGAATAATTAAAGTTTTAGTTCACTTCTTTAAATATATTATAGATTTTCTGGTTTCAGTTTTTATTAGACTTTCAAACATTTGTATTGTATTGTATTGTAAGCCTATGTTTTCCCTCTACAGAGATTTAGGCGCTCTCCCCCTACAAGGAAGAATTTGAACCATACTAATTTAGTTACACTTGTTTTCGTATAGATGCCATTTTTGAGTGGTCCGTGGTCAGTGTTCCGCCTCATACTGACATCTAGAAAAACCAAGGTAGTACTAGGACGGGAAAATTCAGCAAATTTTGCTTAGAGGCCTTTTCATTCAGGCTTAAGGATTTTTTACGAGCCTGAAAATCTTCAGACTCGGGACCCACGGCTTAAAGTCCCTCCCGGAGGACTTGCTCCTTGGATTTTTCCATCCTCAAAAATCCATCGACTCCGGCCGGGTTTGAACCTGCGACCCTCGGGACCAGAGGCAAGGAGCATAACCACTAGTCCACCATGGCTGACACTCTTTCAAACATCAGTTGACAAAAAAAAGTTATTATTCTCACTGGAAATTACTCATTCGCTTATTTATTGTAAGAATCAGCAATGGTTTATATACAATTTCTTTTAATACTGAAAGCTGGTAAGAAAATAATCAAAACAATTAACTTCATTTTTATAACTGAGGACACTCTCTCTTCTGTATGAGCTGCATTGTTTTCAAAGCCTAAATTAAATTAATAATTTTCATATGTCCAATGCTGTGGTTTTGAAGTAGCATGCTGCCTTGTCATGCAGCAGGTCCAATTTCAATCCTCATTGGGACAAGTTTCTTGGGTGAGGATTTTTTTTCAGGGTTTCTCCTCACCTGTAAGACAAATGTCAGGAAACTTTAAGGCTCAAAAGATTCCCGAACACCATCTGGCCATCATTATAATCACTACCATACTGGCCTCAATTAGATTATGTTTAGTATTAAGGCTTCTCTTGGTGCATTATTACCATCGTCATCATCATCATTCATATGTCATCGGGCAGCTTAACTCCTCCTTCCAGGCACCCCAACCTCAGAAGTGGGTTACAATTATGCCAATGCCAAGAGAGAATACCAGAAATGTCGTAATGACAACCTGGTGGCATTGATTAAAAAAAATTAATATATTTAAATGATAAGCATTCAAGTCTGGCTTATGGAATTAACAGGAATTTGTTGTGGAGAGAGGTAGTAAGGATTTTAAAATACAATAGGAAGTAACATTAAGAGGTTTGTTTAATAATTAAAACATTTTGTCTGTTCATTCTTACCTCTTAGAGTTGTTTTGTCAAACATGTTTCAGAGCTTCTTAGCCCCATCGTCAGCAATTACAGTCTGTAATCGCTGACAATGTGGCTAAGAAGCTCTGAAATATGTTCGATAAAAACAACTCTAAGAGGTAAGAATGAACAGACATAATGTTTTAATTAGGTAATAAGGAACTTTTCAAATTATTGATGTTATTACAATTTTTTGTATTAATTTAGCACTTGAACAGTTTATATATACTTATGATAGTACATATAAATTAGACAGGATCAGAAACAGTCTTATCCGATAAAAAATTAACTTTAACAAAACAATCATGCAATTTGTGGGAAATAAACAATTACAATTGTGTTGACACATGAAGAGGATGAATAAAGATAGATTGCCAGTTAGAAGATTGGAGTGGGTTTCAAATGGGAGGAAAAGAAGAGGGAGGCCTAAGAAGATATGGATAGAGGGAATTATGAATTTGATGAAGGATGAAGAAGTAATTGCTTTGTCCCACGTTGTGGTGACATTTTGACGCATTAATTCTCTTCATGCCCGATGTTGTAGTAACATTTTGAAGAAGGATTGGTGTCCCAAAAAGAATTACTGGTTCAGGTTGGGTTTAATTTTCGGTAGAGCCGGATTCTCTTCTCAAGGTCAGAAGTTGGTACACTGGATAGGAAAACACTTCAAAATCATAAAAAAATGTTTCTTGTAGAAATAATTACAAATTTATTCACTTTGTAGGTTCCCAGCAGATTAAGTAAATGTAAGTGGTATTATTCTTCACTAATCAATTAAAATAAATGCTTTTCTTTTCTGGAATCAATTATTCTTGTATTAAATATTACATTTTATCTTGAGAACTCTTCTTACTTCTATCTTTGTGGAAAGTTGTATGCAGAATGACTAGTGTAATTCTTTTATAATTTTAAAGAACATTCTTATATCACATGATGGTAATTTTAAATTTTATTGGTTAATAGTTCTTTAAATATAAGGTTTAAATTTGATTTGTTAAATCAAAAAGTTAATTGTTTTAACATCCAATCAGAGTTTAGTTTACTTTCATTTAAGAATATGAAGTTAAGCAGGTGTTCTTATTACAGTTATAACAGAAGGATTTATAATTTTGACAACAATGACTTAAAACAATTTTTAAAAGCTTTCTTTACAAAAACAGTTATATAAAGCAATCTATTTAATTGTCACTGAGACATTCTTATTCAACAATTAATTATTTAGATGTTTTTCTTTATTTAAGTTATATTTAAATATTAAAAGAATTTTAAAATACAAAATTATTAACTTTAACTTTTATATTTATTATGATATAAAATCCTGCTATAAGGACAGGGGACTGCAGGATGGAGACTGGAAAATAGAGATGAATGGCAGAATAGAATCAAAACTTAATATTGAACACAGGAAAATGTTTGTATACATTTTAAAATTGTTGAATAAAAATAGTTGTATATAAGGAAAGAAAAAGTGATGTTTGACTTGGACTCTGAGTAACGAAGATGGTATCGCACTAACTTATAAAGTTAGAAATCTCAGGTCCTAATCCCAGTTCAGGCATTAATTTTTCTTTTCATGTAACATATATAAATATATATATGTATGTAAATGTCTTAACCATTTAGTCTGAATTAAATCATAAATAATTCCTGAAAATCACCCTATTGGTACTTCTCAATAACTATTTGAGATGGAGCTATGAGATTTTCAATATACTTTACTCAGTAGGTCTATATTATGATGCTCCTATAGAAGATTCAATAAAATATTTCTTCAAACAATATATTCTCAACTATAACACTGGTCAACATGATTATTGTCTCATGAGTACCAATATTTGTACTTAACCTTTACACTGCTACGAACGGGTATATCCGTTGGCAAAGAAAATGCTTGCTGTGCTATGGGTGTGTATATCCATTCTCAACTCCAAACGCCTGCTAGTTATATAATACGTATTGCATTGCTTTCAAACTAAGCAGGCATATACTGCCATCTCCTAGGAACCTAAATAAACTTTTTCCATATTTCTCCCTGCATTGAGCAAGGAGGGTTTTAAAGGCTGGAAATATCTCAGCAGTGAAAAGGTTAATGCAGTTTTTTATCGTGTTTTCAAATATGTATTCAGAAGTTCTCCATCACCCATAGTTTTTTTATATTTCAATTTAAATTAATGGATTTAAGTAATTATTTTTTAATAAATGTTTTTTTCGTCCATTTGTCCATTGTAAAATAAAACTAAATGATCTTACTCAATTGGTTTCAACCATGGTGAAAAGAGATATCAAGGCAAATGGAATCCTAATATGCTGGCCGATTATTGTTGAACCATCAAGAGGGATGCTCCACAGACGAAATATAGCAGAAAATCATCATTTCCTACTTTCTAGGGAAGTCCGAATGTTCGAATATTGTGTAGTTACAAATGTAGAAAATATTAAAGTGTTTGAAATTAAAAATTCCTGTCTCTCGGAAGCCTTGCATGATGGAGAAAAAAACTATATCATATTTGAATTCAAGAGAAAAAAATACTATCAGAATCACATATTTTTCTTTCTGAGACAAAAAAAAGTTTCTTTTTGTTGCTCAGTGTAATTTATTTAAAAATAATTTTCAAAGTTAAAATTCAATTATATCAGTATTCAAAATAGTAGAGAACAATAATACAACTGCTAAGCAAATATTTATATATATAATAACTACTTTAGTCAAGATATAACTTTTTTTTTGTAATGAAAAAATATCGTCTGAACTGGACACCCTGGAACTCTGATTCTGAACAGTGGCATGTGACACATTACACCATTCGAGACACAGTACAAATGCTAACATTTATTCCACATGCACAATTCTCTTATGTCTGAAGGCAGATAGCTAGAGCTATTAACAATGTCATCAGATGGCTTCTTTCCTAAGTATTTATAACGAGAATATTCATTGCTTTAAACTTTTTTACATCAAAATATTAAGCTTTACTGCTTAAAAATAATGAATATTCTCATTAAAAATACTTCAAATAGAAGTTGTCTGATGGCATTGTAATCAACTTTTATAAGATTCATGATGTGTTCCATTGAGGTTTATTCAAAATTAATATAAAATTATAGAATATTCACCTGAAAGGTCCGTCTCCTCAACATGATAATTAAGTTGAGGAGACGGACCTTTCAGGCATTGTAATAGCTCAAGTTATCTGCCTTCAGATGTAAGAGAATTGTATAAGTGGAAAGAAATGTTTGCATTTGTAGTGTATCTCAAGAGGTGTAAGGGCTGTATTATGACATGTAGAGTCATAGGTCCAGGGATCGATTTCCGGTTCAGACAATCATTTTCTTTTTTCAAAAAATAAATTTGTCCAGGACTGGAACATGTTAAACTAAATATTACATCATTTACACATACAGTTTTCCCTGCAGTTTTGGAGTTGTATGCTCCAGATGTGCAGTCCAAATTTGTTTGTGTGAATACTGGCCTCTGAGATGCCAAGAGCATGAAGTCAGAGTGTCATGCCTGGAGAACAGGCTTACATCTGCACAGGCATGTTTACATGCACACTTTTCCCACACTCCAGATCTAACACAGAGTGCTGAAGTGGTGGTGAGGCCACTTGCCACTCCAAAACTTTTGCAAATTGCATTTACATGGGTGATTCTGGCCGAACCACTCCAATCCCTTATTCCTGAAGTGTGGGCCAGGAGTGTTATCCATTTTTTCTACCTCCCTCCAACTTCATGCTCTAGGAGTGCCACTCCAGAACAGCCCTCCTGAGTGATGCACCAGGAGCGGCAGTCTGGGACATACATGTTAACAGGCCTAATGTCTTCTTGATGGAAATAGCCCTTATTTTAATGTGAATAGTGTTTACTACAGAGGGTACATGGAGTTTTAGAGTGAGAAAAAATTCAAGCTCAAAGGTAGAGTGCCAGCACACAAAGCTGTAGATTCTGTATTCAATCCCAGTTCAGGAATAAATTTTTCTCCTTAGTTGAATTATAATCCTTTTGCGTGCAGAATTGGAAACATGAGTATTCGATTCGATTTAGGTGCTAAATAAAAATGTGTTCTCCAGATGTAAATCTGAATTTAATAGTGAAGTTAGTCAACAAAACATAATTTACTATGTTAATTTTAGTAAGTTATATTTTGAGGTTATTTTTGCATTATATTATTTTTGGTCCTGGCCATCATTCCGGCCAATATTAATGTTTGAGGTAAGATGTTCCAGACCAAAATAATAATAAAAACATATTTTTATTTTTTAATTATTGTTATTGTTATATTATTTTGAACTGTGACTTAACTTTGGGTTTCCTCCCCAGCATTAATCATACAAACCATCAATGAGGAACAGGCCGTCCGAAAATGAAGCAATACACTGATAACGTAAATTCAGAAAACGATATTTGTTTCAGATTGAATGCATCAGCCCCGAGAACCTGCTCTCACAGTAGGAACTTCTATTCCATGTCTAGAGCCCTTCTCCATGAACTCTCCCCAAGTTATTGGCTTCTGAACTGATGACACATAATTGTAGATTGGAATATCATCACCATTTTCAGGTCTGTGAAAAAAAAGATCCAAACTCTATTATTATTTGAAGAGTCATTTTCCAATCCGCAATAGTCTACGCTGAAAATTATTAAATCTAAAAAAAAAAAAACTCCAAGCATGACAGGCCTAGAAGGCCCTTGGCGTACCAGCCGGCTGCTGGCCTCACATCCACTTGTGTTTATCACAGTTTAGGGATGACATGTGGTCAGCAAGTTGGGTTCCCCAGCCGTTATAGCTGGTTTTCTCAACCTGGAGTCACAACTTATTGTAGCTACATAAATGCCTCATGATGCTGGGCGGGTGTCAGTCCCACACTGGCCGAAATTCCATGAGAAAATTTCTTCCCCCCATGGAGACCCGAACCAGTGCAAGTCCCATAGCTCTGCGCTAATGCTTCTTGCCTTAAACACTCGGCTACAGCACGGGACGTAAATCTCAAAAGGATATTCTCAGTAATGCCTCAGTAATAAACCCATAAATTTATTTATTTATTTAGCCTGGTAGAGTTAAGGCCATGTGGCCTTCTCTTCCACTCACCAGGACATACATATGTTACATTCAAATACAAAAACCACAATAATATTAGATACAAAACGATAAAATAAAATCCAATAATAATAGAATAAATTTAAAGACAATTAAAACTATAAATATTCTCAACTTGTGTCCAACTCTGGGTCGGGTAGAGGGATGAGATGAGATGAAGCCCCTATATTTATAGAGGTCTGAACTATAAGGGTGCCGGTCAACAATCCCTGACCATCACATGGGTGGATGAACGAAATGAAACAAAATAGATGAGATAAGTATGGAGATATGATGGAATGAAATTTGTGGCAGGGGAAAATGGGAGAAACCCCAAGAAAAACATTCCCAAGCTCTGTTTTGTCCACCATGAAAACCCACATGAAGTGACAGAGACTTGATCTTGGGACCCAAGCAGTGAGAGGCGAGCATCTAATTGCTTGTGCCATGGAGCCATCATAAAAACTAAAACTAATAAAATAATGTATACACTAAGGAAGAACAGCTCAAATGTACTATACATAAAAAATAACAAAGAAAGTAATGAACTATAATGAATTAATTTGTCACTTATATATTGGCCTACATAAGACAAGTAGATAAGAAGTATTAATAAATTACAGTAGAAAGTAATGTTATGCGGTTCTTTTTAATAAATTAGGTGAATCTGGTGCATCTTACCTGTTTATATTAAATATTTATGAGTTAGATATACCAAATTTATCTAATTTATTTAGATAGAAAGTATTTTTTTTTTATCTATGCAGTTTGACAACTAAATCCTTAGCACTGCATTTTGAAGCTGCACATGAAAGTGCCAACAAATTTTGATTAAATCTGTCTCATTTCAGGCTTGAGGTTCTTTTACCTGTTATAAATCTTCAATAAAGGGCCCATTGCTTTACTTCTCTTCTGAAGGAAGTGACACATAGTTTTTTTTTATCTCCTGGTTGAGGTTGAACCTACAACCTTGGAACTAGTGGAAACATGGTAACTACTAGTCCAGAGGGACTGTTACATGTTTTAATAGATGAATCATCACTACAATCTAGGAGTAATATTACTGACTCAAGTAGTAGACACAAGTTGAAGTCTTGATCATAAGTAATGCCACGAGTGATTTCCAAATTATCAATAAATTCACGACTCACTTTGTGAGTTGTGAATTTATCTAGAGAATTTGGAAATCAAGAGTGGCATTTGTTAGGACTATTTAACGAATAAAATTAAGCTGTTCACTCACAAATCATTATTTAAATATAGTTATTTTAAAATATTTAATGTAAATGGTGATGTTGAAAACAAATGAGAAACGATTGGTATGCTTCATTTGCTTCTTTTGTTCATCACTGCAACCAGATCATATTATTTATTGCCAAAGGAACGCAATATTGTAAGAATGGAGAAAAAATGAAACGCATCAAACTGTATATTAATTCATTTCTGATGCTATGATGTAAATATGACAATTATATTTTTCTGAAATGTTATTACCTGGGAAAAAATACATTTAAGAAAGTGCAAACAATGGTTTCTTTTTTTGGCGGTATAATCAATTGCTACAAATGTTTTTATATTAACTCCCGCATGCGCTAATGTGTTGACATTCGTGCACTATATATTCAATCTGGTAGCCGTACTTCTTAGAGAGTCAGTCACTGTAAAATAATGCTATGACCTATTCAGAATGTTAAAAAAGGAGGTGCTTTCTTTATTATGATAAACTTTAGTTGGTAAATTCTAGGCGAAACACGACTGTGATTGGTTGTAAATCAAAAATCATTGAATTGTGATTGGTCATTGACTCCCATTTGAGGCATGAGTTAAATAGTCAGTTCAAATTTCTGGTTGAGTTTTTCTGAACTATGAGACAAATTTCAATGAATTTTTGTCACAAATTCCATTTACTGCTATCATAATCATCATTAATCTTATAGATAAGCTAACCAACAAATACCTAGTTTCTTTCAATGATAAGTGAGAGCAGAAATCAAGTAATTCTGTTTTCGACTCCTGAATTCAGTTAATTAATTGATTATGAAAAAAAACATCAGAAAGTATCATTATGAGGTTCTACATAATAAATAAGTTTGGTTTACCTTCTCTTACCTCATAATTCGTTGTTTCTTGTAAGATGCATTGCAAAGCTTCTTATCTTCATCGTCAATTGTAAAGAATGATCTTCTTTAAGTTGTCGGCCCTGAATCTCGACTCCTGCTTGAATTAAATTTTGAAATTCCCAGGGAAGAAACTTAATAAGCAATATTTGAAGAGAAAATTTTTTGCCCAGACCGAGACTCAAACCCGGGACCTTTGGCTTTCTGGGCCAATACTCTACCAACTGAGCTACCGAGGGGAGTTGCGATCTAGATGCAAATTTTTCTCTTATATACGTTGTAATTCCCAAAATTTTCTCTTCAAATATAATTTATCCTTCAGTGAGAAGTTTTAAATTAATAATAAACACATTATTAATAAGCAAGTTCTTTGGACCACAAAAAGAGGGAGCAGGAGTCAAGATCCAGGGCCAACAACTTAAAGAAGATCAGTCTGTACCAATTGACGATGAAGCTAAGAAGCTTTGAAACGCATCTTACAAGAAACAACGAATTATGAGGTAAGATGAAGGCAGACCAAACTTATTTATTAAGTGATTGGTGTTTTATACTAACATTTTATGTCCATGTGGTTAAAAAATGTGGCTGAAGCTGTTATTCTTTGAACTTACTGTATTTTAATGAAGCATTGGATTTCAGTGTTGCACTATTACTTGCTTGAATCTATGATATTAGTTAGATGGAGTGTTCATTATTGTATTTAAGAATTTATTTGATGATGAGTAGTCTGCACTTGTGATCGTACGTAATACAGTTTTTGTCTTTTACACATCTCTTAGATGACAGAATAATCAGGCTGGACTAGTAAACAATGTGCTAGTTCTGATTATCATTATGTATAGAACCTTCTTCACTTACAAGGGTAAGGTCAGAGTCAGACATAGCTAATTTGACTGAAACTTTATGAGTAGAAGCAGATAGGTGTCCTTTTCAAGTTTCCATAATATTTAATTGAGTGGACCATAAGAAGCTGTAAAACCTCCTGTAAGTAGATGGATTATTATTTTTCAGTGGCAGTGTAGCACAGTAGTCAAGTGTACTGTCTGGTAATCTGCTAGCTGGGGTTCAATTCTTGCAGCCATCAATTTATTATTATTTTTTTGCTCCTTGCAATATTAAATTATTAAGTATGGAATTAAAATGTATTTAATAATCAATTTACATATTTATTATATATGCAGTGGACACTTTTATATTTGAACTCAAGGGGAATTTTTAAAAATTTGAATTATCGAAACTTTGAATTAACGAAAGACACTTTTATAAGATTCATGATGTGTTCTGTTGAGGTATTATTCAAAATTAAAATATAAAATTATGGAATATTCATCTGAAAGGTCCGTCTCCTCAACTTAATTAATTATCTAACTGTAGCACTTTTGGAACTTGTCCCATCATCGGCAGGATTCAAAACTGGTGTTCCACTGAAGATCTGGTAGGGGGGGTTACATGTATTGGGTTCATTTTTGTTTATCAGATTGTCATTGTTGTGAGCTGCTTTCAGAATTTCCATCTCTTTGAGTACGTTTATAAATAATCCAGCGAAGATAAACATACTCGAAGAGATGGAAATCATGAAAGCAGCTCACAACAACGACAATCTGATAAACGAAAATGAACCCAATACATGTAACCCCCTCTACCAGATCTTCAGTGAAACACCAGTTTTGAATCCTGCCGATGATGGGACAAGTCCCGAAAGTGCTACAGTTAAATAATTAATTAATTAAGTTGAGGAGATGGACCTTTCACGAAAACGAACCCAATACATGTAACCCCCTCTACCAGATCTTCAGTGAAACACCAGTTTTGAATCCTGTCGATGATGGGACAAGTCCCGAAAGTGCTACAGTTAAATAATTAATTAATTAATTAAGTTGAGGAGACGGACCTTTCAGGTGAGTATTCCATAATTTTATATTTTAATTTTAAACGACACTTTATTTTACATAGTCGTGTACCCTGAAATAAATTTATTTCATGCAAATACTGCAATTAACATGCTCTGTAACTCACCTTTTTAATTTCCATATTTTTTCATCAAATGTGTAGTCCTAGTAGTTTGACATAAGTTTAAAGCACTTCAGTATAAGATAGATTTATCAGTAGAAAAAAAATACAGTATCAGTAAAAATACACTGTTATTACTGTACTGTACATGATCATTATGCACATAAAAATTCTCACATAAAAAAATGAATGATCTTAGTATGTTTAGATTTATTTAATTTAGCACAATAGATAAAATCTTCCAATTTCATTTATCGATTAAAACAAATTATCGTTCACATTTGATTGAGTCTCAATAAATCTTAAATCATAAATTAATGAGTCATTTTTCACATCTTACCTCATATTTTATGTTTCTTTAAACACGGGAACTAGTTTTCAAGAGAACCATCATTAATAAATGAATGGAGGAAAACACAACGAGGATATATACCCATCAATAGGAACCTCAAACTCGATGCTATTCTTTTTGCAGACGATTTAGCTCTTCTGGCACTTTCCGAAAATGATTTGCAACGATCAATTTATAATTTACAAAAAATAGGTGCCAAATTTAATATGGAAATATCATTTAACAAAACTAAAATTATGGCATTTCATGGGAAGGACCCCATACAAAGTAAAATCTGTCTCCAGAATAAAATTTGAGAGAGATCTAATCAATTTAAATATCTTGGATATTATCTCTCTATCTGGGATGAAAAGGATATCCCTGAAAAAGTTACTAGTTATAATAAAAGTTTAGGAATTATTAATCAAGTTATGAAACCATCCCTTGTACAAAAAACACCAGATTACATTTATATAACACTTTGGCTAGATCAGTGTTGACCTATGGTAGTGAAGCATGGACACTAAAAAAACAACATGAAAGCAGAATAACGGCTTGTGAAATGAGATTCATGCGCAGAACAGCGGGTTACACCAGATGGGATCGGAAAAGGAACACCGATATCTTAAAAGAATTGAAGACTACGCCAATTTTGGAATATATTAAACAGTACCAACTAAATTGGAAACACCATCTTGAAAGAATGAGTTCAAATCGGATCCCCAAAGCTGTTTATAATTATATACCAAGAGGACGAAGATCACTGGGCCGTCCTATGAAACGCTGGAGGGAAAATTTTCTATAGGATAGTAACAGGCCTTGGCCTAATACTTGGAAGGAAGGAAGAAGAAGACCATCTCTCTCATTTTTAACCGACAAACTTCAAAACTAGTTCCCATGAAAATATGAGGTAAGATTGTGCTGGCAAGAAACCAGCGCTCTGTTACCATTTGTGGGGGTTACGATTCCCACTATTAATAAACCACGCATCTGCGGAACCATTTGTGGGGGTTACGTAACCCTTTAAACCACGCTTCTTTTACCATTTGTGGGGGTTACGAAACCCAAACCACGGATCTGACTACTATTTGTGGCGTTATTTGAAAACCACGCAGACTGCTACCTTTACTCCGGGATCGGGTTTTGTAATTTGCTGTTTCTATTAATGTGGATCTGATTTCCAAAGAAGATATCTTATCAGGAAAATGGCTTACCTCGGGCCCATAGAAGGTAGCCGTTGATTCATCTTTCTTTCTCTGATATATATATATATATATATATATGAATACTGATTATTAAATACATACAGTGAGTGAACAAACTAATTGTGTTTTAATAATGCTAATCAGCATGATAGTTGAGGAGCTCGGAATGGTTTCTTACGTGAGTGATTTCCACAACAGGATAGTGAACAACTATTTATACTTAAACAATGCAAGAGGGGCGTTGTTTAAAAGATAAATTTTAATAAACAAGTTGGCTGAGTAAAAGTAAATTAACAACAAAAAAATGATGGCATTCGATCAAACGATCAAAGTAGCCGTACAGAAAAATAAATAAGTAACATACCATACATCACACAACACTCACACAGGTGTCCGAGTTTCGGGGGATATCCTCTTCCCTAGACTGTCGGACCAACTCAAACAGGCCTCTTCTTGGCCTCAGGACAACTTGTCTATGTAGAATTCCATGTTTAACTTTCCAGTCGCATATTGACCTGGAACCGGATTCCACTCTTGAATCCGTTCATACAACCAAAACGCCGATTGCTAGGATGATCGAATGATATAGTTCTGTTGGTGCACTATGTATATAAAGGTTCTGAGGTAGAGGGGGAATGCGCCATAGACATGCGCGGCAGGAAGGATAAAGAGGGAAGGGGTAACCACTAGGAGAACATGGATATTGGCACATTTCACAAATGTTCCTGTGTAGGGAGGAGAACAAAGATACCACACTGAACCGAAAAAAATGCACTTTCGGTTCAAGATGAAAAAAAAAAAAGACTCATTAACTTACGAATTAAGAACCTCATAATGTTATTTCCTATGTTTAACTATGAACTCAATAAATCTTCATCAACCTTCCATCATTTTGATTGCTTCAGAAGGTGATGGTACAGGCTCTTGTGTTGTGGGGTCCTCGTCGACATTACCATCATCCTCATCATATGAAATGTGATTTTTAGCCACTTCTTGTAGAATCTCCTCTTCTGTTAGCTCTCCACAAACAGCAACCCCATCATCAGAATTTACATATGTTTCATAAGCTATGTAGGTAGGAAATAACACTATGAGGTTTTAATTAATATTTAATTTTAGGAAGTTATATTTTGAGGTTATTTTAATTATATTATTTTTGGTCTGGACATCTTACCTCAATATTAATGTTGATTTGTTCTTGAACATGTTTCAAAACAATTCTGTTTTATCTTCAGCTTTCCCAGACTGGTTTTATTTATGTTGCATTATGTTGCACCACCTGGATGTCGATGTCAGCTCCATCCTGTGGTTGGCCAAAGAACCTCCAAACAAGGTCACCCTCCATCGGAATATCAAAATTCATAACTCTGTTTCTGTTCTTCTGAATATAAATTTTTTCCCAAATAGTCAGCTCTTTTGTATTTTCTAACTGTTTTAATAATTTAGTGTCTGAATTTATATTATGTTTTTCAGACCAAACATGAGCAGCAACTGCAGATTTTTCAATTTCTCCTTTTTCTCCATTTTTAATATTTCTTATGTGTTCTTTGGTTCTAATTTTTAGGTTTCTTTTTGTTTTCCCTATATATATATATATGCATGGGTTGTGAAAAGATATATATAAGGAAAACAAAAAGAAACCTAAAAATTAGAACCAAAGAACACATAAGAAATATTAAAAATGGAGAAATTGAAAAATCTGCAGTTGCTGCTCATGTTTGGTCTGAAAAACATAATATCAATTCAGACACTAAATTATTAAAACAGTTAGAAAATACAAACGAGCTGACTATTTGGGAAAAAATTTATATTCAGAAGAACAGAAACAGAGTTATGAATTTTGATATTCCGATGGAGGGTGACCTTGTTTGGAGGTTCTTTGGCCAACCACAGGATGGAGCTGACATCGACATCCAGGTGGTGCAACATAATGCAACATAAATAAAACCAGTCTGGGAAAGCTGAAGATAAAACAGAATTGTTTTGAAACATGTTCAAGAACAAATCAACATTAATATTGAGGTAAGATGTCCAGACCAAAAATAATATAACTATGAGGTTTATTTTAATATTGTTTAGTTGTTTCTTGACTCACCTCATACTTCTTAACTCCCAAGCAGACTCGGGTTTCTTCACTTCATTTGTGACATTCTCAATGCTGTATTAGGTTCACAACTGATGTCCAATGGCCTCCTCTCCTGCAGGAGTAGTGGACATCAGTTGTGAACATAATACAGCATTGAGAATGTCACAAATGAAGTGAAGAAACTCGAGTCTGCTTGGGAGTTAAGAAGTTTGAGGTGAGTCAAGAAACAACTAAACAATATATGTTCATAACTAACGTCAGGTGCTATTTCTTGCCAATGCTTTGGAGATAGGTTCATCTGATGCTTCTGTTACAATTTCGTTGTTTACTTCTGGATTGTTAAAACCAGCTGTATGGAAACAGTTTACAATTGTTTGGTGCAGTAACTTGCTTCCAAGCTTTGTGCAACATTCTACTGGCATCCAGTAAGAGTAAATATTCATTAAAACTTGTACTACTTTACTAATTTTTAAAAAAATCTTTGAATCTGTCTTGGAACTCAGCTAATAAACCAGTTACAATCATAATGAAATTATTGCAGTCTATTTCAATGTTATTTTGTATCCAACTTTTAGGTGCAGTATAAATCAGTCCATTCTGATAAAAACTATCTATTTTCAGAATCTACTTTTCTTCTTTTAGTTTCCATATTTAACGTCATCAAACACCCTCTGTCACAAGCCATAAAATACAAACAACTCAAATAATAAATAGCATAAATTAATTGAAAACAAGAGGAAGTCAGTTATATGTGCCATAAATATGTGTACTGAACCATATGCAGTATTGCCAACCGAACCAACAATAATACTATCATGACAACTAGTTTTATTCATCGTTTAACCGGGGTTAAAAATTTGTATTAATTTGATATTTAATTGGTCCAGACACCAAAGCCCTAGGGTCCGGATCTGGACCATGGTCCACCAATTGGTGACCCCTGATCTAAAGGATTTGAAAATTAAGAGTGGCAATTGTTGGAACTATTTAATGAATAAAATTAAGCTGTTTACTCAAAAATCATTATTTAAATATAGTTACCGATATTTTGAAATATTTATATACTTAACCCATTTAAATCGGATGACGAGCTGAGGTCGCATGACGATCTTAAGCACTAAAATCGTATGACGACCTGTGGTCGCGCAGTGTAGAGATCGAAAAAACGAATTTTTAGTTTATTTTGCTGCTCATAGATATCTTTTACATACACTTTTTCTTCTTCTACACATCCACAAGAATGCTATTTCATCCCCTCCATGCCATTTAGAAATTTCCAGAACGAGTTTTACCCTAAGAAAGAACATGTGTCAGTTGTAAGAAAAATGGCGCCAAGGAAAGTTAAGGGTAGTGACAGTGATGGAATTAGGAAATTATTAGAGCGTGAATTAGGCAGTGATTCAGAAGTTTCTGATATATTTAGTGATGAGAGAAGTATTGATGAATCTATAAGTGATTCAGAAGCAACTTCTGCTGAAGAAGAAAGCGTGAGAGTGATAATGAACTTATTGTGCCGCCACCTGCAAAAAAACAAAGCCGTATCACGCCAAGTGATTGGAAGTGGGTGAAATCTGAGAATAACCCTGTTGTATATCAGTTTAGTGGTGATAGTGGTGTGTATAATGAGATTAAAAATCAATATGAATATCAATCTCCTTGTGAACTCCAAATATTTTTAGATTATATGGACCCTTTGTTTTCCGTAATAACTAAGGAAACTAATGACTACGCAAGGGAGCAGTTAGCGAATCCTGAAAGAAAGAGGCAGAAGAAATGACGATAAATGGTTTGATGTGACAGAAGATGAGATGAAAGGCTATTTTTTACTAGTGGTACTAATGTCACAAGTACAAAAATCACGCTTACAACTGTACTGGTCTAAAAATAGATGTATCGAAACACCAATCTATGGGGAAACGATGAGTAGAGAGAGATTTCAACTTATCTCTCGTTTTCTTCATTTCACAAATGACAGAAATGCTATTGATCTGGACAAACTAAAAAAGATTAGGCCTATCATAACACACCTGTCAGAGAAATTTAGTAATCTCTAATCACCTGCACAAGACATAGTACTAGATGAGAGCCTAATGAAATTCAGAGGTCGATTATTGTATGTACAGTGTAACCGTTCTAAGCGTTCACGTTTTGGAATAAAGGTATACAAAATATGCGAGTCGTCTAATGGATATTGTCATTCTTTTAAAATTTACATCAGAGATGACATTACTGATCCTACACTTCCTGCCAGTACAAATGTTGTAATGGACATGTGTCAACCATTGTTTGACCAAGGACACACTCTCTTCTTAGATAACTGGTACACTTCACCAGATCTTTGTAAGAGATTGATATCCCGTAAAACAAATGTAATAGGCACTGTTAGGCCTACTAGAAGAGAGATGCCCAGCGATATTTCTAGCAAGAAAATGAAGCCTGGCGAGTATGAAATCTGGTCAGCTAACCATATTCTTTGTGTAAAGTGGAAGGACAATAAAGATGTTCACTTTCTTTCCTCTAAGCATCGATCAGCTGACATTAGGGGCACTGGAAAATTAAAAAGAAAGAGAAGTCAACAACCAAGAGAAGAAAGAAAGAAACCAGCTTGTGCTATCGAATACCAGAAGGGAATGGGAGGGGTAGACCTCCAGGATAAAGTAACTGCCCTTTTTCCTATAATGAGAGGGAGTGTCAAGGTGTATTGCAAGATATTTTTTTTATTTACTTGATATATGTGTTTACAACTCCTTCATAGTCCACAACAAGCCAACTGGCAGCAAGAAAAAAACTTTCTCTGACTTCAGGATCGCACTTGCAACCCAGCTACTTGAATGTATTCACATGCCTGACTACAACGTACGAGGCCGACCATCATCTAATGCTACACCTCTAAGACTACAAGCAAAAAATTGGGGTCACTTCCCGATGCACATCCCACCCACAGATAGAAAGAAAAAAAATGTTACTAAACGGTGTGTGGTACGCTACAGCAAAGGAAAAAGAAGTGAAACTGCATGGCAGTGTGAAAAGTGTAACACTCCACTTCATTTACCGGGCTGTTTCAAGGTCTACCATACCCAGACATCATACTAAATATATCCATTGGTGAGTACATAATTTCACTAACGTATTTACAGAATTTTAAGCCGGAATATTCAATAGTTCATTTTTAAATTGATTTTTAGTTACTGGAGGTAATATTAAGCTGCTGGGTTACACTTAAATGCCAGGCAGTAGGACTTGAGATTTAAATCAGGTTTCTTGGGTAGCAGAGCTGGACTTTAAATGAGAGGTGGATGGGTTAATGTAAATGGCGATGTTTGAAAACAAATCAGAAATGTGTGGTTATGTTTAATTTGTTTATTCACTGCAACTTGGCTTATTATTTATTGCCAAATAGTATCGTAATATTGTAAGAATGCACCCTAGTGGAGAAAAAATGAAACATCAAATTGTATATTATAACAAACATTATAAGTTATTAATTTATTTTTTAGTAAACAACTCAGTATTTGAAAACCACAATTATTGAACATACAATTATCAAATGTGTAGTTCAAAGGAATCTGTTCATTATTTGCTATATTCAATGTATTTGTTGGAGAGTCACTCACTGCAAAATAATGTTCTGACCTGTTCAGAATATTAAAAAAGGAGGAGCTTTCTTTATCACAAAAGCAGGAGCTGGTAAAGAGAATTTGATAAAGAGCGAGGTGAAACATGGCTGTCATTTGTTATAAAACAAAATTCATTGAAACGTGATTGGTCATTGACTCCCATTTGGGACATGAGTTAAATATTCCATGTAATTCCACTCAAAAATATTTGGAGGAGGTTTTACAGCTTCCTATGGTCCATCCAGATGTTATATTGTGGGAACTTGAAAAGGGTACCTACCTGTTTCCACTCACAAAGTGTCAACCAAATCAGCTGTACCCAACACAAACCCAACCCTTGTTAGACTCAATTTAAGCTTTTGAAGTAAATTATATCATTCGGCTGCTGTTTTATTTACATGAGGTTTGAAAATGAGTCTGCTAATTGAATTCATAAATATGCTGTTTCTAGCATTCGTAAAATTGTCTCGTTAAATAATTTACCATATTTCACAGACTATAAACTTAAAAAAATTGTCTCAAAAATTCAGGTGCATCTTATACTCGAAATTAGTATAAAAATGTCCAGTGTTTGATTTAAAATTCCCACCAGTCTTAAAAATGGCCATATATTCGATGCCACAGAAACCTACCTGTATCTGGCAACAATGGATTCAACTGGCAGAGACAATGCACTGATGTGACAAACATGAGTTTTGGGGATTCACAAGCTGGCTTACACTGTATCCCTCCCGCCCCGCCATCACAAACCTAGAACGCTGCTTAGTCTCTGATGTGTCATTGCAGTCTACGATGCCAGTGAACTTGAACAAACGGATGATGGATGAAACCCAACATGAATTCATGCCAAAGGAAGCTTTAAAATGACATACAATCAAACAGGTGTGTCAGTGGATAAAAAAGTCATGGCCTAGAGTGAGAGAAGACATTAGTATTAAATCTTTCAAGAAGTGTGGCACAAGTAACGCTCTCGAATGCAGTGAAGACTATCTTATATATGAAGAGAACAAAGATGACAATGAAGAAGAAGAAGAAGAAGAATTAATTTCACCATAGAAGAAGAAGAATTAATTTCACCATAGAAGAAGAAAGTTCAGATGACGATTTTCAGGGATTTTAAAGATCAAAATGATTTTATAAACTAAGATTTTTTTTTAGTCCGACTTTGCAATCTAATAATAAAAATGGTAAAAATGTTATTTAAAAAATGCTTAAAAATTAAGGTGCGTCTTATAGTCTGTAAAATATGGTAAATTGAAAATGTTGTCTGGGCCTTCTCTGTGTAAAAATTATTATATTGCTCTTGGATGCATTGGTTTTAATTTTCCACTTGTATAGCCATAACTATATCTTATGTAAGTAATTCTGAAATCTACAATATGCTTTTGTAATATCAACGTAAGATATATAATTTTTATTAATACATTAAATTTAATTGCTTTTTAAAAACTGGCAATCCTTGAAATTTGATATATGATCACCATTACAGTTGACACAACTAGAGAGAAAGTTTATTCTTTTGAATGGACAATTTTCAATTAAATTTTAGATAATAAAGCTATTTAGATTAAAACAATAAAACCAGATTATCATAGCTCCATCAATCTCTACAAATTATCAACAGCTGTCAAGTGAAAGCTGCAATGTCCGACTCAGATATATAAGATATCTCTAGGACAAGAGAGAACCCTGAACTTACAAATCAGACACAACAATGACAAATGGAAGAAGTCACAAAATGAGCAAACAGTTGGACTGACAATAAACAACAAGTAATAAAGGAACTAATGGATGATTAACCCTTAAGTTTGCAATGTATCCTATAAGATACATTGATTTCATTTACTTAATATTGTTTATAAAACAATGGGGAAAAAAGGGTAGAAATTTGTTTAAAATTACACAATAATGTACAATAATAACTTAAAGTTTTACATGATTATGTTTTCATTGCAGTCCGAAATATTTAAATAACTGGCAGAAGAAATTATTGTTTTGCCAATTTATGAGTTAAAATGTAACTTTAATTTATTTTAATGAATGAGTTGGAGAAAATGCTTTAACGTCTCGCCTCATAAAGTTGTATGTCTTCACGATACCGGTTTCAAAAGTAGAATATTACTTCCATCTTCAGTCAAATTCCAACTGTCAATTTGACTGAAGATGAAAGAAATACTATACTTTTGAAACCGGTATCGTGAAGACATACAACTTTATGAGGCGAGATGTTATAGCATTTTCTCCAACTCATTCATTAATGTAACTACCTCATAGTGTTTTCTCCCATTGTAATTTTAATTAAAGGTAATATTGATGTTAAAAATACAATAGGAAGTAACATTAAGATGTTACACTTAATAATTAAGCTTGGTCTGTATGTTCTTACCTCTTAGGCTCATATCTATGAATGCATTAGACCATAAAAGTCGTTCTATGCCTGTACTCTGCTGAGAAAGTTGTATCCAAATATGTTTTTGCGTACTCAAAAATCTATTCATGCGTTAATAATTGTTGAAATTCCTAAGCTACCTGGCGAGGTGTCTTAGCAGAGAAAAGAATCATGAGCAACCCGATGGGAACCGATGGTAGTTTGATGTACTTGCCGCATACCTTGCTGCTTTATCCAAGATGTCGGATCTTGAAGACTTCGATCATGTTTTCGGTATATGTGAAGAAGAGAAATTTGATAGAGTCTACGAAAGAATTCAATTGGAAGAACAGGAGAATCGGCATAATATTGCATGATGCAGACGTCGTCGTATACGGTATTATTTGCAGGATGCAAGCATAAATGCGTTCCTCTAGCAGACGAAAATAACGGAAGTGGTTTTATCGCTGAGAATTCTGGGTAATTTCTTGCCAATATTATGAAAACGAAGACTTTCATGCATGACGCAGTTAGTGGGTAGCTAATTCGATTTTTGCACTTGCTCACGGAAAGTCAGCTCACCGGTGAATGGAAGTAATTTGAATAGAGACCAATGTATTTGCATGCGGCCCTGTTTCTGTTGGACAAGAAGAGGTAAGAATATACAGAACAAGCTTAATTATTACGTAATATTAAATTTATTTTTTGAAAATTAAAATTACTGCTTGAACCAGGAATCGAATCCTGCAACTCTGACACTATACGTCAGCATGCAGTATATTATACCCTTTCCATTTAATTTTTCTTTAAAAAAAATTGATTTGTTGGGGACTGGAATATGTTAAGCTAAATATAACATCAAAATGTACCATAGGTTTTGAATTGTATAAATTGGACTGAATCATTTGGCATGAAGGTTATTTGAAGTACCTGGTTTTGTTGCCAACTTCCCATGCTGATGCAATAAGGGCATTTACTGCCATGTCTACTGGAACAATATTTGCAATTCTGCTAGCATCACAATGTAAAGTTTTGATGAATCCAACTCCTGCTCCTACAAATACTCCAGTTGGTCCATAAACATTGTCAATCCATCCAGGGACAGGTTCATCACGAGTAGACACAACTGTAATATTTTAACATAAGTATATTATAGCTCTTCTGATATTTAATAAACAAAACAGAATCACTTAAAATACATTTAAAATATGTCAAGTTTTATATCAATATTTTTAGGAGTAACACTAAAAAATTGGGACTGGAAGTAAATATCAATAAAACTAAATATATGGCCAGCCACACATGGAAATACATTATAAAATGGAAATGGACACCTAATGACAAATGACAGAAATTTTGAGGAAGTGGCTGAATTTAAATACCTAGGAACAACTAATCACAAATAGGAATGAGATGCACAAAGAAATTAAACATAGGCTCAATTCAGGAAATGCGTGCTATTATGCATTACAGAGACTCTTGACATCCTAATTCCTTTCAAAAAACGTATATAAAACTATTATTCTACCAGTTATATTATATGGATGTGAAACATGGATTCTTACTTTAAGGGAGGAAAGGAGAATATGAGTATTTGAGAATAAAGTTCTTAGGAAAATGTTTGGACCAAAGAGAGATGAACAGACAGGTGAATGGAGAAGACTACATAACAATGAACTATATGGTCTTTATAGGAAGCCAGATATAATAAGAACAGTTAAGTCTTATAGACTGCGATGGGCAGGACATGTGGCATTAATAGGAAATGAAAGACGTGCATGGAAGCAGGTTGTAGGAAAACCAGAGGAAAACACCCAGTTGGTAGACCAAGAATGAGGTGGGAGAATAACATTAACTATGATTTGAGGGAAGTAGATTATACAGGGGATGAATGGAAAACATTAGCTCAGGATAGGGATGTATGGAGAGCTTATGTCCATGCGGCCATGAACCTACAGGTTCGATAGTGCCAGTGAGTTAGTTAGTTAGAGTTAGGAAGTAACATTATGAGGTTCAAATTTAAAATAAATTAAAAATATACCTCTTAGTATTACGCATAATCAATGAAACCCAAATCACCAAGTCAAAATGTTAAAACAGACAACACGTTTCAATAGCGACTAATTATTAACTAAATAAAAACAGGTTAAAATGTATAAGCACAATATAAGTTACACTTCTGATTAGGTCACATGACGTAACTGATAATTTTAAATTGCTTATTGACAATATAATCTTTCTATCTATTAATTAGAGAAAAGAGGGTGCTGACCGGAATAAGGCCCCTGTATTATTATTATTCATAATTCTTTATTTGTCTTTATAAATCTCCAAACTCTCAAGGATGTCAACGAACTTAAAATCAATGACCAATTTAACCAATCCAAGATTTCTCTTATCAATAACTGACCATAGTTAGAAATATGTTGAACAACCCCAGATTTATCAACTCCATTTAATCGAAAGTGGGCAATATGTTCTTTAAATCTATTTAAAATAGATCTTCTTGTTTGCCCAACATATTTTTATCACAGTTTTTACACCCGATCTCATAAATATAGGATTTAAAAAAATCAACTTTATCTTTAGAACTTTTGAGGATGCTATTTAAAAAAGGACAGGTAGTGAAACTAATTTAATATCTTCTTCTTCTTCTTCCTTCCAAGTATTAGGCCAAGGCCTGTTACGATCCTATAGAAAATTTTCCCTAAATCCTTTAAATATCCTGCTCAAACCTCTTGTCAAGGATGGAACTAACGGTATTGCGATGAAATTAACTTTAAGTATAAAATTAATGTTTTTATTGTCAAATAAGTTAATTTGCGGAGATATCTCATTACGAAATTTAATTTCAAAAGAGGAAAAATATTTGTGTTGGCAACACTGATAGGAAGAAGCAATTTTATCAACAGGAAGAGGCAATTTTATCAATAGGAAGAGGCAATTTTATCGGTCTATGAGATAAATAGTCAATGCAATTTGATATTTTGTTACACATGTGGATTATTATTTATTAATCTAATTCTTACAAATCACATTATTCTAGATACATTTTAATGTTTAGCAAAGGAATATATTGGTGGATGGAAACACTACATAGAAGGATAAAAGTTATAATGAATTTGAGGGCTAATAAAAAGTTGTGAGGTCACATGGAACTTATATATATCAATTCTATCATTTAGTTTAAAAGTGTATAGTTTTATAGTTGTGAACAATGGCAGTAATTCATAATCCATCTAAAAATAATTTTTTATAAATTAATTTTAAACAAACAAAATAAAAATGCATTTAGAACCCTTGGGTACTTATTAAATATGGTAATCACTATTATGTAACCTATGAAAAAAGACTATATTCTGAAACGTTCTATATATGGCACTTAGAAATTACTACACAATAAGAAAAGCACAAGAAAATGATTTTAAAACGAGAATTATTGTTGAATTAAATAGGACAAGTGAATTATCAATGAGAAGCTAATCCTCTTCAGTCCTGAAGAAGAATTATGATTTTTTTTTATGTTTTAACAGATGAAGTATACATTTTTAAAGAAAAAAAAACAGAATTATAGGATTTTTAAAAAAGGGTCTTTATATATAGTAAAAATTTAAATTTTAGTGTTTAACAGAATACTAAAACATAATGGAACATTAATTTTGAATGAAAACATAGTTATATGTTCTTCATTAAGTTATGTAGATAGGAAATAACACTATGAGGTTTTTTAATATTGTCTATTTTTTATTATTTCACTCACCTCATACTTTATGAAGTATGAGGTGAGTGAAATAATAAAAAATAAACAATATATGTTCTTCATTTCATAAAACACATGATGGGAATCAATACATTATGAGGGTTTCAAATTAACAAAATTAAAAATGGGTTTTATATCATCTCATCCTCATACACTCCATGTTTTTCACACCACGGGACCATATTTCAGAAAGAGTTGTCTGTTCCTGTAACTGCAGTCTTGCGTGAAAAAAATGGATTGTATGAGGTGAGATGATATAAGACACATTTTAATTTTATTAATAGGCTCTTCATGTGTAGCCAAACCTGACGTGAAGAGTTGTTTCTGAATTACATGAGTTGTAAAGTAGCAATAATTAAAATGTTTATAAAACAAATTGAGATATTAATTTGAGTGGAGATTGAGCGTTCATTATTTATAATATTGTGATGCGTCATAATAACGGCATTTGAATTTTGCAGGTGATGGCATGAATAGTGGTCTTGCTTTGGTAGAAATGGATTCGTGAGTCACTGACTCACGAGTCAGAAGACCCATACAGATCAGTGTTGCATCTGGACTTCCATTCGAGGATTTCTCTAAGATTCGACCCTCCCTATTAGGAAGGTTCAATACCAGAAATTTTCATACTAGAAAAGTCTCGATCGGCAGCCATAAAATTTTATTCTCTGCCCTATATAATCGACTGCTAGAATCAGGAGCAAGTCAATTATGAAGAGACAGCGATACAGTGAGCTGTGACAGAGAAGAAACTTTGGCAAGTGGATGTTTTAATTACTAATTTAACACTTGTCACTGAAGGACAAATTATATTTGAAGAGAAAAATATAATTAATAGTGAGTGGAGAACATATTTTTAACAACTCACCTCATATAATTTCAAATTTCTTTGATACCGGCAGTTTTAGACAATATCTTGTCCCTCTTCAGTCATGGCTTCCACTGAAGAGGGACAAGATATTGTCTAAAACCACCGGTATCAAAGAAATTTCAAATTATATGAGGTGAGTCATTAAAAATACGTTCTCCACTCACTATTAATGATATAACCTCATAATGTTTACTTCCCAATATTAATTTAAATATAGAAAAATATAAACCTAGACTGAAGTTTGAACCCAGGACCTATGGCTCTCTATGCTGTAGCTTTGGCTCTCTATTGGCATAGAGAGCCAAAGGTCCTGTATTCAAACCCCGGTCTAGGCATATATTTTTTTCTTCAAATATAATTTGTCCTTCAGTGAGAAGTGTTAAATTAATAATAAAAACATTGAAAGAATCCCTATTGGTTTTACAAAGTTGTGTTTTATATAAAATGTTAGATTTCATAGTTTCATCATAAATAAAATAAAGGTAAATTAAAATTTAATTTTCACTTAAAAATTTTCATCTAAATACCTTCATTTTTAACAACTAACTACTAACTAAAAATGTTTACTCACATTCTATGTATAACCAAATTCTCAATAAAAAGTCTTCATAAATAGAAGGTGCCATTTGCATAATTGAGCAATGGCTTGTAGCATTTGACGCTCGAGAATTAACTATGTATAAGAGAAAAATATGCATTTAGATTGGAGGCCTAGGTAGCTCAGTTTGTTAGAGCATTGGCATAAAGAGCCAAAGGTCCTGGGTTCAAACCCCGGTCTAGGTGTATATTTTCTCTTCAAATATAATTTGACAAGTGGACTCGTTTGAGATGTAAAATAATTGTGTGACAGATAAATTAAAAAAAAGATAAAGTATTACAGCAATTTGTGAGTAAAATGTCGCCGAGACTTTATAGAATTAACTAAAGTTATTGTGGCATTTTACACGATCATCTGTGTTGTTTGATTATGAGAAAACAACGTGAAAAGTGACACCTGATAGCGCGTGACAATATGAACATGAAGCACAGTTAAGTAACAAATTGATAAAACCAATCAGAGTGATTTTGAGTTGTTTACAGAGCAAGAAATAATTAAAGCTCTTGTATTGGATGCAAAAGGACTGAAAAGGTTAACAGAAATTATATTAAATGAAAGGATTACCTACCTATTGCTGGTCTGAATACTCCAATTGGAAGTCCTACACCTTCATCTCTCACTAAATCTTCAGCCATTGCCTTTGTAAATGCATATGTGTTAGGCCACTCACCTAGCAAACTGGAATAAGGACAAAAAAAATTCTAAATCAAATTAATATAAATTAATCATTTATTGCAAACAATTTTTCACTAACAATTTTGCAAGTTTACAAATGAAAAATATTGAACTGAATAGAAATAAATTACCAATTATGAGCTAGTACCCGGTATATGTAAATATCCCAATTTTATTAATAAATCATGAAAATATTTTTGACAATAAAGT
Source organism: Diploptera punctata (assembly GCA_030220185.1). NCBI lineage: Eukaryota > Metazoa > Arthropoda > Insecta > Blattodea > Blaberidae > Diploptera > Diploptera punctata. Next base: position 2,067,406 of record JASPKZ010003066.1, on the reverse strand, counting down.
AATTTTTACATGTGTAAATAATCCCAATTTTATAAAAACTACTAAATACAATTATTATATTTCTGTGACAGGTTTCAGTCAATTTTTTAAACCATATTCTGTATACAAAAAGACCAAAAGTATATATGTTATCTTTCAAACTGAAAAAAAAAAAATCTATGTACTAGTCTCAATATAGTTCTTAAAATGGGCTGAAACATGTCATGAAAATAAAAGATTTATATGAGATACAGTATCTTTTTTGTAGAATTTTTAGTAGTATTATATGAAATTAGATATGTTAATTTTTGCAGATGATGTAGCATTAGTGGCATCCTCAGAGGATGAATTGCAATATTCAGAATATAATTTTAACAAATCACATTAACATACGGTGCAGAAACTTGGCAGTTGAATAAAAATTAGAGTTTAAAGCTTATGTGTACTGAAATGGATTGTTCTAGACGCTCAACTAGATATACTAAATTGGAAAAAATCAGAAATACAATCATCAGACAACAAATGAAAGTCCAAAATTCAGTGTTAGATTTTGTGAGATACAGATAACCAGAATGGTATGGTCATATACATGGGATACCAGAGAAAAGATTACAAGCTTTGGAATGGATTCCACCTGGGAAAGGAAAGAGAGGTTGACCTAGATTTAAATGGATGGATGATGTAAGAAGAGGTATGAGGGAGCTAGGTCTGGAAGAATTGGAATGTAAAGATAGAGAAGAATGGAGAAAGGAAATAAAAATTTAAAAAACTTTGGGCACAAGAAGATGTTTTATTACATTGTAAACCGGTGTATAAATAAATAAATAAATAAATTAACAAAATAGTCATCAAGTATATTATGAAAATTAATACAGAGAAAACAAAAATAATGGCTTTTCATGGAAAATACCCTGTACATAGCAAAATTTGTACAGATTGTAAAATACTGAAGAGTAAATTCATTTACCTATCTTGGCTATACATTAACATATTTGGATGAAGAAGAGAAATCAAATAAAACTTTTAATTTCAATAAAACCATGGGAATAATAAATTTAGTAATGGAACCTTCACTAGTCCAGAGAGATACCAGAGTATGGTTATACAAAACCTTAGTAAGACTTGCACTTTGCTACAGCAGTGAGGTATGGAAAAGGCGAGGAGAGCATGATAACTTCTAGTGAAATGAGATTCATGAGATATATACAGCAGGGTACACCAAGTGGGGTTACAAATGCAATGATGATGCCTTGAAGGAACTACACTTAGAACTGGTCATTAAGTACAAACATGAATACCAAAATAACTAGATGAATCATTTGTAACAAATGAGTTCAGATAGAGTTTTCAAAGCCATGTTTTGTTACTGACCAAGAGAGAAGAGATCTCTGGGCCGTCCAAGGAAGCGCTGGATACAAAGTATCAGTGTGATCATAATGGAGTTAAGAGCATGTGGCTTCCACTCAACCAAAGCTAACATACCGGTATGTTGCATTAAATGTAGTGGGCCTAATCATATAATTATAAAATTAAATACTAAATGAAAATTTGGTCAATTGACAATTATAAGAGAAGCAATAATAATGTTAATGATAATTAAAATTAATACTAATAATATAAATAAACAAATCAAGGTAAGTGAAACAGTAGATAGCCCCCAATCTACTACACACAAGAAATACAATACAAAATAAAGAAAAGGACTGTACTAATCCATTGATAATATAAAACTTTTTATTTTTAATAAAAATTTATTATGGGATTTAAAATTATGAGGTAATTTATAATTTATGAGGTGCAGAAATAAATTAATCATTGACTCAACTCTGGAAATATATGCTATTATGTATTACAGGGACTCTTTGTCACCCCAACTTCATTAAAAAATCATCATCATCATCATCATTCTGCCAGGTATTAGTCCTAGAAGAACTGTTACGGCCTGAGAAAGCAGTTTTCGTGCCATCTTTTCATAGGTCGACCAAGAGACCATTTCCCATTTGGACAGTAGTTCATTATTGCCTTGGGGATCCTGGATCTAGCCATTCTTGAGACATCTTCCTTCCAGTTTAGCTGATATCTGGAGATTTAGTCCAGTATTGGTGACACATTAAGTTCTTGAAGGATTTCTACATTTTTTTTTTTCAATCCCATTTGATGTAGCCAGCTGTTCGGCGCATAAATCTCATCTCACAAGCTGTTAGTCTGCTTTCATCTCTCATCCTTATAGTCCACACTTCACTCCCATAACATAGGACTGGTCGAGCCATTATTTGATAAAGACGAGTACGAGTTGATTTTTGCACTAATGAAGGTTTTAAAACTCTATTAATGATTCCCATTGATTTGTTGAATTTAACAATTTTCTCTGATAAATCCAAATTTTCAACAAAAGAGAGTTTATATCCCAAATAAGTAAACTCATTAACTCTCTCTAAAATGTTGTTATTTAGACAAATTTTGCTTGGTATTGGGGATTTTCCACAAAAGGGCATTATTTTAGTTTTATTGGTAGATATTTCCATTGAATATTTCTGGGCTATCAAATTTAAATTATGTACTGACCATTGTAAATCATCTTCAGATGTTGCTAGTAAAACAAGATCATCTGCAAACATTATTATATCTAATTTTAAATTTCTATTGATAGTGATACTTCCGTGTTTTGTTTCTTTAAAGTCTTTTACAATGGCATTCATATATATATGTTAAAAAGAAAAAAAAACTAAATATATATAAAACAGTTATTCTTCTAGTTATATTATATGGATGTGAAACATGGTATTTTAGTTTGAAGGAAGAGAAAAGATTATGAGTATATGAGAATAAAGTTCTTAGAAAAAAATCTTTAACCAAAGAAAGATGATCAAATGGAACAGTGGAGAAGACTACATAACAGCGAGCTACATGAGCTTTATGGGAAACCAGATAAATAAGAACAGTTAAATTTTTTTTTTTTTATATTTGAAGAGAAAAATTTTCGCCTAGACCGGGACTCGAACCCGGGACCCTTGGCTTTCCGGGCCAAGTGCTCTACCAACTGAGCTACCGAGGCGAGTTACGATCTAGATGCAAATTTTTCTCTTATGTACGTTGTAATTCCCTCGCGCCAAATGCTTGAAACCATAGCTTCTATCTTTGCAAATGGCGGCTTCTTAGTTAAGAAGACATTTATTGGGAATTTAACACTACTTTATAGCCAGTAGGGCTTCTATTGACGATTTTTATTATTAATTTAACACTTCTCATAGAAGGATAAATTATATTTGAAGAGAAGAACAGTTAAGTCTTGTACACTGTGATGGCCAGGACATGTAGCATAAAAGGAGGAAGATGAGCAATGAAACTTCTTGTAGAAAAAACAGAGAAAAAGCACCCAGTAAGTAGCCCAAGAATGAGATGGAAGAATAACATTAATCATGATTTGAGGTAGGTGAACTATACAAGGAATGATTGGAAAACACACGTTCAAGACAGAGATGTATGGAAAGCATATGTCTGTGCAGCCATGAACCTCCGGGTTCAATAGTAAGAGTGAGTTAGTTAGTTACTTAGTATATAAAAATTAATAAATAAGGCGAATCTTGTGTCATCTTACCTCATAACTTATGTTCTATTTGAACTGCAGTCAAGAAGTAAAGCAGAGGATAGCAATGGCAAAAGAAGCTTTTAACAAGAAGAGAAGCATTTTCTGCAGACCTTTGGCAAAAGAATTACGGAAGAGGCTAGTGAAGTGCTTTATGTGGAGTGTAGCATTGTATGGTGCAGAGACTTTGACATTACGATGGAATGAGGAAAAGTGACTGGAAGCTTTTGAGATGTGGATATGGAGGAGAATGGAACATATAAAATGGACAAAGTAAGAAATAAATATGTACTAGACAGAGTGGGTGAAAGAAGAACAATGCTGGAACTCATAAAGAAGAGGAAAAGAAATTGGATTGGCTACTGGCTAAGAAGAAACTGCCTACGGTGAAGGATGCCCTAGAAGGAATGGTCAACAGAAAGAAAGTTAGAGGCAGAAAAAGACATCAGATGATAGACAATATTAAAATAAGTGGTTTGTATGCAGATACAAAAAGGAAAGCTGAGTTAAGGAAAGAGTGGAGAATGTTGAGTTTGCAGTGAAAGACCTGCTCTTGAGCAAAACACTATGAATGAATGATATACCATGTATACCATCATCAGTTGTTTCAATGTTGAATTTCATGTTGTTGGCCCTGGATCTCGGCTCCTGCTCCATCTTTTGGCTTACCAAAGAACTTGTAAATCATTTTTTCCCCCAGGATTTTCAAAACTCATAATCCTCTTTGTTCTCTTGTATTTTGCAACTTCTTCTTCACTTCCTGGTTTAGGCAAAAGTTGCCTGTTCCGTCTTCACTAATAGATCTAAGACCATCTCTTCCGAGGACGTCCGACATCTCTTCTTCCTCTTGCAACTGTTATAATAATTTCATGTTTACATCAATTTTATGCTTTTCTGACCAAATGTGAGCAGCCCCCGCAGATTTATCTTAGTTCCTTATCTGCAGTGGCTGCTCATGTTTGGTCAGAAAAGCATACAATTTATGTAAACACAAAATTATTAAAACAGTTGCAAAATACAAAAGAACTCACTGTTTCAGAGAAGATCTACATACAGAAGAACAAAAACAGGATTGAATTTTGAAATTCCTGGGGAAAAAGATTTGATTTACAACTTCTTTGATTAGCCAAAAGATGGAGTGGGAGCTGAAATCCAGGGCCTACACATAAAATTCAACAGTCTGGAAAAGCTGATGATGGTATATATGGTATATAGAAACATGTTGAAATAGAACACAAGTTATGAGGTAAGATAATTCTATTAAATTAATATTGAGAAGCTAAAGCTGTTACTATGATAGAAATAAGTAAATTAATGAACACAATTAAATTATTGTAAATCAATGGTACAGAGAAAAATTTTTGCCTGAACCGGGAATCAAACCCCAAACCTTTAGCTTTCCATGCTAATACTCTGTCCACTGAGCTAATCCAGGCTTCATTCCCATCCAAGCAAAAATCCTTCCTTTACTTTACTCTACTGGTCCCACATTCAATTGCAATGAATCATCATTCACAAATACACAATGATTGGCTTCTACCTGAAGAAGACATGAAGGGACTCCACACAGCTATAGCATTATTTATTAAATTAATATTGAGAAGCTAAAGCTATTACTATGATAGAAATAAGTAAATTAATGAACAAATTAAATTATTGTAAATCAATGGTAAAGAGAAAAATGTTTGCCTGAACCGGGAATCGAACCCCGAACCTTTAGCTTTCCGTGCTAATGCTCTGTCCACTGAGCTAATCCAGCCTTAATTCCCATCCAAGCAGAAATCCTTCCTTTACCTTCTGTCCACTGAGCTAATCCAGGCTTCATTCCCATCCAAGCAGAAATCCTTCCTCCTTCTAGGTAAAGGAAGGATTTCTGCTTGGATGGGAATGAAGCCTGGTTTAGCTCGGTGGACAGAGCATTAGCACGGAAAGCTAAAGGTTCAGGGTTCGATTCCCGGTTCAGGCAAAAAAAAAATCTCTTTACCATTGATTTACAATAATTTAATTGTGTTCATTAATTTACTTATTTCTATCATAGTAATAGCTTTAGCTTCTCAATATTAATTTAATAAATAATGCTATAGGTGTGTGGAGTCCCTTCATGTCTTCTTAATGTAGAAGCCATTCATTGTTTATTTGTGAATGATGATTCATTGCAATTGAATGTGGGACCAGCAGAGTAAGGTAAAGGAAGGATTTCTGCTTGGATGGGAATGAAGCCTGGATTAGCTCAGTGGACAGAGCATTAGCACGGAAAACTAAAGGTTTGGGGTTCGATTCCCAGTTCAAGCAAAAATTTTTCTCTTTACCATTAATTTAAGATGATTTTACACTCACCTTATTTATTAAGAAGAACCTTATACTGTTACTTCCTATTGTAATTTATTTAGTATATAAAAATGAACTTACTTTGGTGTAATTTTATCAAGTATTGTGTCATTAACACAATCCACCACAGCAGTCAGTTTCTTTTGTGATAAAGGGTAATTGTAAAATTTCTCTTCAACTTCTTTAAGATGACAATTACAATAAGCTGTAGAAACATGTATTACAGCCTGGAAAACACCATTTTACTTAATAATTAAATTCAATTATGTAATAAATTGGGATAAAATTATAAAAAAATAATCAAATATATAAAAATGCATTTTTGTTTGTTCGTATTTTATGTGCTGCCATACTGTTCATCCGATTGTGATGGGGTTTTTTGCAAAATGTCCAGTAAATTCCCAGGATGAATATAGGCTATAAGAGAGTTGTGATGCTCAACTCCTACACCCTTAAAAACGTGAAAAAGTCCCTTTTTTGATGCTTAAATGGCTTATGCTGCCTAAACCATAACAAATACACAAAATTAATGTACACAGAATTGAATATCTCAAAAACTTCTATAAAAAAAGTCTGCAACAACATATGTTTATCTTTTACGGATAACTCACAATAGTCATTTTTGTCTTTCATTGATGCCAAGAAGATCAGGACAAGTAGATTCCTGGGCAAATGTGCGCTGCCATACTATTTATCCGATTGTGATGGGAATTTTTTGCAAAATGTTCAGGAATTTCCCATGAACGTTATAGGCTATAAGAGAGTTTTAATGCTCAAGCCCTTCACCCTTAAAAATCACCCTTTGTAGTAGGGAAAAATTTAAAAAAAAAGTTGTTTTGTATGCTTAAATGGCTTACTCTGCCTAAACCATAATAAATAAACCAAATCAATGTACACAGAATTGAACATCTCAAAGAACTCTACAAAAAAGTCAATGACAGCTTATGTTTATCTTTTACGGATAACTCACAATAACCATTTTTGTCTTTCATTGATGCCAAGAAGATTGGAATAAGTAGATTCCCAGAAGAGCATAGCAGCACATGGCAGGTATTCTTTTACGGATAACGCAAAATAACGAATTTAGTCTTTTAGCTCATTTATGCCTAGTACATCGGACAACTTAGATTTCCGGCCAACGCCGGGTAAACAGCACGGGATATCTAAAAATAATTACTATATAAATTTATATTTTTTTTCCTTTTACTTATTCAACTAAAGGTAAAAACACATTATGATTTATTTAGGCATAGCAGCGGACGCTGGGTATTAGCTAGTAAATTATAAAAATAATAAGGATATAATAATATGAATAAATTAAATTTTTTTTTTTTTTTTTTTTCCAAATGCCCCAGGTTTGTCTTTCGACATTCCTGGTTTCTCTCCTGGCATGGCGTACTTGCAACCCTCTTCTGAGGTTGGGGCGCCTGGAAGGCGGGGTTACGTTGCCCCGATGATATGATGGGTGATGATGATGATAGTGGTGCGCCAGGAGAGTCCCTAATCCTAAGCTTAACCTAAGATGAATATGAATGATGATGATAGCGTTGGTCATATGATTTCGGGGACTGTTTGGACCTTAAAGTTTTCCTGACATTTGTCTTACAGGTGAGGAAAAACCCCGATAAAAACCTCACCCAGAAAAACTGTCCCGACTGGGGATCGAACCCGGGCCTGCTACGTGACAAGGCAGCACACTACCCCGAGACCACAGCAGTGGACTAAAATGATGAAATATAGAAATTAAAATTTGTAATAATATCATATAGCAGAAAATAACATAAGTCAAACACAGACTATTTAACAAACAAAAGATTAAAAATAATATTCTTAGAAAAAAATCTTTAAAATATAATATCACATAAATATTTGAACAGAACATGTGACGAGAGCATAAGATAAAAGAACACGTAGTAGTTTTCTAATTTAAGTCCAAAGTGAACAGACCTCGAAGGTATAAAATTATAACCCACATGTTAGATAGCATCTTTATCTTTTGACTCAGTGAGAGGTCCTGGACATGTGCCCAGGGCTTGACATTCATTTGTTATTTGTAAGTAGAGAATACTTTATTATGTTATAATTTTCGGTGGTTTTTCATTTAAGAAGAATGTAATACAGAATTCCAACAGTTAAAGGTTTTCATTATTGAACTAGAATGATAAAAGTTAAAAGTAATACATTATATAATTCCAGCTATAAATGTAGTTTGGTAACTTAATTCTAAACTTTAAGTTAGGAACTCCCTTGATCTCTCTCAATCACAGGGTTCCTATCAATAATACAGTTTATAATATCATGTAAACCATAGAGATATTCACAGTAATCATAAAATTTCTAGAGATATTCTCAGTATTCTAAATAGAAATAAAATTGTATTTCATGTTGTTGTGGTTAAACAATATTGTTATTTGTTTTAAATAATATTTCGAAGTTCATAAGTTTTCCTTTGTTTTTCTGAATGTGGATCTTTTCCCAAACCGTGAGTTCCTTTTGTTTGTCACAGTTTGGGAAAAGATCCACATTCGGAAAAACAAAGGAAAACATATGAACTTCGAAATTCCCGCAAATTTTGACCTGATCCAGGGGTTCATCGGTCCACCAACATAGGGAAGAAGAAGAGTTTCTTCCGATCGACATAACATCAGTCGCCAAGAAGGTACTGAGGATGAGACAGTTGTGGTCTCGAAATTGCTATCTACTTAGAAGATATATATGAGGAGAGGTAAGAAACATTTAATTTCACCATAAGACAGTATATGCTCATAAAAATACAAATTAACAAGTAAACTTAAACTCTTTCTTTTTGACAAAGCATTCAAACGAACAAGTGCCACTGATGCGAAATATATACATGAACCTGCAGTAATGAAATATTATGCTCACCTTAAGATTGTGCATTTCACGGGCCAGATCCAGAATATTCTTTGTACCTGTGACATTAATACCAATTGCAAGTTTCATTTTTTCATCAAAGCGAACTGTGGCAGCACCATGGAATACAATATTAATTTTATCTGCAAGCAAACATCTGTCTATAGAGGCCAATCCAAGTCCTGGGGCACTGCAGTCACCAGATACTGCTATTACTTTGTGTCGGAATTTGGGTTGTTTCTCCTTTAAAGGACCAAAAAGCTGTAAAAATAGAAGAAATAACACTGTAATGAATTCAATCTGTCAGATTTACAAATTTGTTAAAACTATTAATTTTGATATCTGATTAATTTGATTCTTTGAAAAGATTATGTGTTAAATTCTTATTAATAGAGGAAATTCAAGCATTTACATATAATTTTCCACTTGCTGTAATTTCATTCACAGTAATTCTGCCCGAAGGCAGGTCTTTCACTGCAATCATAGCATTTCCATGCTATGCTTGCAGCTTTACTAGGGAATTGTAGGTGTGGTAGCTTCCCGTTGCTTTCCACACCGGTGAAGGATGATGATGGCCATATGATTTCGGGGACCGTTTGGGGCTTAAAGATTTCCTGGCATTTGTCTTACAGGTGAGGAAAAACTCCGATAAAGACCTCACCCAGAAAAACTGCCCTGACCGGGGATCGAACCTGGGCATTAACAATTTAACAACCCTTCCATTAATTAAGCTCTATAATTTCCCTACAAATGCTATTCTCAAGAGATCCTTAATTTCATTCATGAAATAGGCCAATAAGTACGATTAATAGAACCCGTTGCATGACAAGGCAGCACGCTACCTTGAGACCACAGTGGTGGACTTGCTGTAATTAATGAATGAATATTTATCGTCATGAATCATTAACATTTGAACTTATTAAATTAATTATATTTGAAGAGAAAAATGTTTGCCTAGACCGAGATTCAAACCTGGGACCTTTTGCTTTCTAGGCCAATGTTCTACCATCTGAGTTACCAGGGCGAGTTCCGATATAGATGCAAATTTTTCTCTTATATACGTTATATATTTATCCTTCAGTGAGAAGTGTTAAATTAATGATAAAAACATCAACATCATTTATTAAATTAAATTTTGTATTGTATGCAGTTGAAAATTTGTACTATTATTTTTTAATAAATACATACAATTTGCATATTTTCATGTCTAAGCTGATTGTATGTTGTGTAAAAAATACATAGTTTGGATTTCTAAAATGTTGTTTTCCAGTGACTTATAGTTGAGATCCTTTAATCCATTTTGTTTCTTGCCTCACTGTAAAGTTCACTTAGATTATCAGATTGTTGAAGGGTTCTGGACGGTGGATTTCATAAAAGAACATCATCATCATAGTACATTCAGGAATTTAGGCCATTTGTTGACCTGTTTTGGCCTCAAAAGAAACACGATCCAAAAGTCCAAACAATTAAAATGGTATGGTCATGTAAAAAAAATGAGAGAAGACAGAATTCCAAGAAGAATACTAGAATGGGTGTCGCTTGGTAGAAGAAGAAGAGGATGACCAAAAATAATGTGGATTGATGGTGTTTTGAGCAGCATGAGGAAAAAGGGATTGGATGATCGGGATTGGAATAACAGAGAGATGTGAGGAGAATGACAGTAGATTAATTGGGTGCAGGAAGATGATGTGAAACATTGTGAAACCCGCTAAATAAATAAATAAAAATAATTTATCAAACTTATTTTTATGCATTTTTTTTGTCCAATGCCACCAGGTTGTTTTTTTATCACATTCCTGGCTTTCTTCCCTGTCATTGGTGGAATTGCAATCCATTTCTTAGATTGGGGCACGTGGAAGATGGATGAAATGATAAATGATAGTGAAGTACCAAGAGAGTCCATACCGGTACCTAATTTCTAAACCATGGGCAAATCATAGAACTGTAGTCAAAATCTCTCATCCATGAGGGTGGTCTTTTTATAAAACTATGCAATCTACTATTTTGGATTAATTGACATACCTAATATCAATTTTGTGTGTTATTTCCATTATTGAGCTTAAATGCAAGAGCTAATATGCAAATAATTTCACATCACTTACATCTAAATTAACACAAAAATGTATTATGTTTTAACAAAAACAGCAACTAAAATTAATCAATTAAGCCCTAATTTAAATGGGTGTAGGGTTTGCACAGGATAATGGAGGAAGGTATTTCATTTCATCTTTAAAATATCCCTGACATATTTTACTGAAGTACATAGCGATATACTTTCTTCCAGGGCCTGGTTGCCAGCCTGACGCCTAACCCCCAGACATGGAGGACCTGGGTTTTTTTTAGAGTTTGCTCCCTTAGCTGACAGGTCTCAGTTTTAAGGTGCTGAGAACTCGCCTTTTGTCCCATCTTGTTAGCTACAGTCTATTATGACTGCAGTCAGGGAGCACGACGAGAACGTAGGATTAGGACTTGCTGGCAGAGCTGCTAAAAATGTCACAGTGGCATTACTCGAGATTTATTAAGGTATACATAGTCGGCATCTGTACCCTTCTCGAGGCAGTACCAACCATTTGCTCCCCTTACTGAAGTCCTCTTTAAATATCAGGGATATTTTCTTCTTCTTCTTCTGTTTTCCCCCACTTATAGGTTTGCTGTCTTCAATTTCCATTTATTTTTAATATTCCAATCTCCCTCTTCCAAATTCCTATCATCCATTATGGTTCTGAGATAGGTTTTCCATTTCCATCTTGGTCTGCCACGTTTATTTCTTCCAGGGGGTAACCATTGGTATATATTTTTTGTCCATCTTTCATTTTCCATTCTTTGTACATGGTATGTCCATGTACAAAAAATGGAAGATGAAAGATGGCCAAAAAATATATTCCAATGGTAACCCCCTGGAAGAAATAAACGTGGCAGACCATGTACAAGGAATGTAAAATGAAAGATGGCCAAAAAATATATACCAATGGTCACCCCCTGGAAGAAATAAATGTGGCAGACCAAGAAGGAAATGGAAAACCTACGTCAGAACCATAATGGATGATAGGAATTTGGAAGAGGGAGATTGGAATGATAGAGATAAATGGAAACTGAAGACGGCAAACCTATAAGTGGGGGAAAACCGAAGAAGAAGAAAATATCCCTGATATTCAAAGAGGACTTCAGTAAAATGTCAAATGTAAAAAAAGTGCGTTTATATGTTGACAGTGGCAAGGCGTGAATTTGGGGAGAACAGAAGCTCCAATAGAAAAAAAAAAAACAACCAAAAATGTCATGATTATATAAAAAAAGTGATGGGTTACATAATTCAATTATAGTTTTGCTGAACTGTTTCAACTGCTCAAGACTTGTTATGTGATGAAATGAGAGTTTGTGTATTTTTTGGGCTTTATGACAATTATTCAAATTCTCAAATCCTGCCTTATTCCAAACGTTCTTTTCAGGCAAAAACAAGAGACACGGCCAGCAGAACATTTTTTTGTGATTATTGCGACCACATAACCACGGGATAGTTTGATAGGAATTTTGAATGAAATTTTCTGTGAAAATTTTACGGCCTTTATATTGAGTATTTAATTCAGTGAGAGGCTGTGTAGATCTACAATTTTCTATTAATTTGATTTTGTCTTGAAATAAAAGTGAATTAAACGGGTGATGTAAAAGTTTTTCAATAGCACATTCCCATATCTACAGGTTTATGATGCTGTTCCAACTCCGTTTGAACGTTCGTAGAAGAGCTACTAGCATGAGGATTCTTGGAAGTTCTTGGCCAGCTAGCTTCTAAACGATACACTCATGACACTACGCGGAATAATAGTACATTGCGATGCGAGATTGGGAAGTGGTTTTTACAGAATCGAGGAAAAATGTTTAAAAAACGAACGATAGAGAGGTTTTCAATTTCCGACATTCTGTAAAACACTTCACAAACGTGAGTTGTAAATTATTTTTTGCGCGATGGTGTTTTCAAAATAATAAATAATAGTAAAATAATATCTTTGTTGCAAATATTTGCGTTAATTATAGACAACTGATTAACGTTAACAGTGTGGGCAATGTTTATTTGTTGAAACAACAGGAGGCCTTGAGAACAATTATCGATAACATGGTCGCAAGTACGTATTTATTGTTTTATATTGTTTCAAATAAAGTTCAGTTCACTTAAAATGCAGTGATTGGTTTCGTATAATATATATTAACACTATCTTTTGGATATTTTTTGTATATACATTGTACGTAGTATACATAGAGGGCAGTGGTTTTACTTCCCGCACGTGGATGTAAATGTAATATTACAGTATAGTTATTTAGGTTGGCAATCCCGAAATATACGAAGTTGAACTGTCAATCATGGTCGTCATTGTTGTATAAGTACTACAAAACGCACTATCTCGCAAAAAATAAATTAGAAGAAATATTTGAAAATTCACTATTTACATTCACACTAATTGTCTAGTGAAAGTCACAATAAAATATAACATACAAACTATATACTATAAATAATTAAACTAAATACAATTAATAAAACTGATATTTCAGTACTAAATGAGCGCAACAAACATCATTTTTTCTTTCAACATGTTCAACATAGAATGTCGGCGATAAGACGCGGATAGGCCAAACCACCAGGAACGGAAGATGTAATTAGAGAAACCTCCGACAGATGACACTAGTGTACAGATTTAACTTATAAATTATTTACTTATAAATTTATTTAAAATGAATTCAACTTTTTAACATAAGAATCTTATAATTTTAAACGATATTTAAAGTAGTTTATTTTTATAAAAATTATAGGGAAACACCACTTCCAGCGCTTCCACTGTTGTGTGTGCTTTTCAATGCCTCCCACTGCACTTTTCATATCTCAGTGTATGTGCTAATGGTGTTTTTGTATATTATCGTTTTTTTTTGCGCTACCTTACACATACTATGTGCAGAGAGAAGTTTAGGATAAGTGTTTTGTGTGAGGGATGATGATGAACTGAAGAAAGAAGGTAAAACCCAGTGCTACACATAGTTCTCTCCTGATGTTTTTATCATTCATTTAACATTTCTCACTGAAGGACAGGTCATATTTCAAGAAAGAAATTACATGCACAGACTGGGGTTTGAAACCAGGACCTTTGCTTTCTAGGCCAATGCACTACCACTGAGTTATCTGGGCACACCAATCTAAACACAATTTTTTCTCTTATACATTGTTAATTCCCGATCGCCGAATTCAATGAGCATTTGCTTCGATTATGCAAATAGCAGCTTCTATTTAAGAAGACATTTTATTGGGAATTTAAAAATTACGTTATAGAGCCAGCAGGGCTTCTTTCAATGTTTTTATTATTAATTTAACACTTCTCACTGAAGGACAAATTATTATATTAAAAAAATATTATATGCTCAGACTGGGGTTTGAACCCAGGGCCTTTGGCTTTCTAGGCCAATGCTATACCGCTGAGCTATCTGGGCACTCCAATATAAACACAATTTTTTCTGTTATACATTGTTAATTCCCGATCGTCGAATGCTACGAGTCTTTGCTTCGATTATGCAAATAACGGCTTCTATTAAAGAAGATATTTTATTGGGAATTTAAACATAACTTTATAAACCCAGCACATTTTTTTTATATAAGAGAAACATTTGTGTTTAGATTGGAATGTCCAGATAGTTCAGCAGTAGAGCATTGGCCTAGAAAGCCAAACCAAAGTCTGAACATATCATTTTCCTCTTCAAATATAAGTTGTCCTTCAGTGAGAAGTGTTATATTAATAATAAAAATATCGAAATAAGCCCTGCTGGCTTTATCAAGTAATGTTTAAATTCTTAATAAAATTTCTTCTTAAATAGAAGTTGCCATTTGCATAATTGAAGCAAAGGCTCGTAGCATTCGGCGATCGGGAATTAACAATGTATAAGAGAAAATTTTGTCTTTAGATTGGAGTGCCCAGATAGCTCAGCGGTAGAGCATTGGCCTAGAAAGCCAAAGGCCCTGGGTTCAAACCCTAGTCTGAGCATATAATTTATCTCTTCAAATATAGTTCTTCTTATCGAAAAGCACTGCAGTGACCTTCAAGTTTAACGTCCCTTTCCAACGGACAAGTTGTTTATAGCAACACCACATGCTTTCTCAGCATATACATTGCAGGGTTTGGAATTTAACCCAGGCGTTTGGTGGCACATTCAGCATTACACATTGTGTAACCTACCTCTCGTATCCCCAAAATTGAAAATTGTAGCATTAAATATTTTAATCTAAGTAAAATGTATGATTGTAAAGTAAGTATTAAAGTTGGAAATAGAGTATCCTCAGAATTTGATATAACAAAAGGATTAAGACAAGGGTGTGGGATGTCACCAACATTGTTCAAGATATACTTAGAAGATGTATTAATGAAATGGAACAAGTCATGTAGGGGAATGGGAATCAACATTAATGACCGTTTACTGCACAATTTATTATTCGCTGATGACCAGATTATAATAGGACAAGATAAAGAATATATAGAATGTATGATTAGAAAGTTGGTAGATGCATTTGGGGTAGGTGGACTGAAGATAAATTATATCAAAACAGAATATATGGTAATCGGAGGAAATTCAGAAGACCTACAAATAAATAATATACGAAATTAAACGTGTTGAAGAATTTAAATACCTTGGATCTATAATAGATAAATCTGTTACTTGTGAAAAAGATATTATTAACAGAGTAAATTGTGCAAGGAAGGCGATTAGATCCCTGAATGGTCTTTTATGGAATAGAAATTTGACCAGAAAAACAAAAAAAGGGATTATACAGACAATAATAGAAAGTATACTTACATATGGATCAGAAAGCTGGACAATAAATGAAAGGACGCAGAAAAGAATCTTGGCGACAGAAATGGATGGATTACCGAGAAATATGAGAATATCCAGGCTACAACTTATTCGAAATACATATATCAGACAAGAAATGGATGCACAAGAAACTGTTATCGAAAGGATAACAAAGAGAGATTTACAGAATATGGACATGTACAACGGATGTCGGAAGACCAGTGGCCTAAACATGTGTTAGATTGGATGGTATCAGACAGAAGGAAGAGAGGGAGAAGTAGAACATGGTATGAGGGAACATATGATGCCATGATGAAGAGGGGTATGGAAGAAGGACAATGGGAAGAAAGGAATCTCTGGAAAGCAGGAATCAAGGGCATACTGCTATCAAGTGGAAAGTCTGTATTAAGTATTAAGTAAGTAAGTACCGGTAAGTATAATTTTATTACCTCATCCTATAATCTTCTTCAACTTCTTAGACTAGTTACAAAACCCTCTTCAATTCCATTATCGGTATTTTTACGACCGTTGTTGTGTCGCCTTGAAGAGCCTTGCTCCCCATGTTGGTATGGTTCCATCATCAGTATTTTCAAGACCGTTGTTGTGGTATCAACAGAGGGAGCAAGTGGCAGCTCTTCAGGACGACATAATAGTTGTGAAAATACTGAGGATAGAACCGAAGAAGATTTTGAAACTAGTCTAAGAAGAAGATTATGAGATGAGGTAATAAAAATTTACTTAAATAAATAATTTATTCTTCTTCTAGTGGGTGACTACAACTTCAGTGAAGTTTTGACCGTCTCAACTATTTTTCTCCATTCAGATGTATTCTGGATACAGACTGGCCAAAATAAATTGTAATAGAAAACATGAATCGTTTAATCCTGCCAGAAATTGAAGCCAGATATGTCATATTATATGGATGCGAAACATGGATTCTTACTTTAAGGGAGGAAATGAGATTAAGAGTTTTTGAGAATAAAGTTCTTAGGAAATTTTTTGGACCAAAGAGAGATGAACAGACAGGTGAATGGAAAAGACTACATAACAATGAACTACATGATTTTTATAGGAAGCCAGATATAATAAGAACAGTTAAGTCTCGTAGACTGCGATGGGAGGGACATGTTGCGCGTATGGGGAATGAAAGACGTGCATGGAAGCTTCTTGTAGGAAAGCCGGAGGGAAAACGCCCGGTTGGTAGACCAAGAATGAGGTGGGAGAACAACATTAACTATGATTTGAGGGAAGTAGATTATACAGGGAATGATTGTAAAGCATTAGATCAGGATAGGGATGTATGGAGAGCTTATGTCTGCGCGGCCACGAACCTACGGGTTCGATAGTGCCACTGAGTAAGAGTAAGTAAGTAAGTAAGTATGCTAAGGCAGATATGCTACCATCTGAGTTAGCACAGAAAACATATAAAGTCATGAGAGATCTTCTGGACGACAAAACATCAGTTATGAAATTATCGATGATGAAACCACCTAGGTTTTGAAACCAGTTTAATTAGAAGAGTGGATATGAGGTGAGGTGTAAATAATTTTATTTTAATTCTTAATGTGAGAAAGTTAAACTCTTAAAACTTACAGGGTCATTAAACACTTCTTCTAGCCGAGTATCCATATCTTTTTCCTTTCTTATTCCTCACCAAAAGATATATGCAATTGATATCTGGACATGATCGTAAAAGCTTCTCTGTCAAAGCTTTGCCCATAAATCCAGTCCCTCCTGTGATGAGTACATTAGCACCATTGTAGAACTCCTGAATTGTGCTCTTTTCTTTCTCCTATGCACTCCATTCTGTAACAAAAATACACAATTTAATTTCTTTAATTAGATCAACACAATTGGTGGGCATTAGCATGTATAGTTGATGTAAGCCTCTAGTTAGGCCCCACATAAGCTGATAGAATTTTAAAAAATCATACATTCCGTGAAAGAGAAAAAATACAGCAAAACTTGCTCAACGCGGAATCGCATGGGACCATTTTTTTTTTCACATTAGACAAAATTCCGCATTATAAAAAAAACTAAAACATATTAATAATCTTATATTAAAGAGTATCTTGGATTAATTTCAAACATCTTTATTCCGTAAATTCAGAACGCAACCTGTGTAAGATAGGTCGAGAACTTAAACAAATTTTAAGATTTTACAGTGTTATGGTTATTTGTAAGACAGGTACAGTATCTGCATTTCGCATAACGGGTGTGCAGTGTAGCCGAAAGAAAATTTCAGGTAGAATCTCTACTTCACTTTTTTTTCTAACAGGAATTCAATGAAGTAGAAACTAATTTATTTCTCTATCTTTCCGCTTTATAATTTTTCAGGAATTATGTAGAAATATCCTTCCGTTTCCGCGTTGAACAGATTCCGTTTTATGCAAAATAAATAACGTGAAATTACTATTATTTCGCTCTGAAACAATAAATGTGTTCACATTGGACATTTTCCCGCATTATTCACATTCCGGATTAAACAAATTTTACTGTAGGCTATATAAATTCTAAATTTTGGAAAGTTGTCTTTCTAGTTTGAAGTAAATAGGTTTCTTTACTGCCCCTATAATGATCCTACTTCCTTTTTGTTTGTTTTATATGTATTTGGTTGATTTTGATTTTGTAATTTTACTTTTCATCTGAAGAAAATAAACCTAATGGATTCCGATTCCTGTGCAAGAAAGATATCTGCATCCAATTATGTAAAGTGTTCTAAACAAAGACAACAATCAAAGAATTTATCATAAGTAATATCACAAGTGATTTCCAATTTATCTAGAGAATTTGGAAATCAAGAGTGGCATTTGTTAGGATTATTTAACGAATAAAATTAAGCTGTTTACTCACAAATCATTGTTAAACTATAGTTATTTTAAAATATATATATATATTTAATGTAAACGGCAATGTTTGAAAACAAATCAGAAATGTGAGGTTATGTTCATTCACTGCTGCTTGATCATATTATTTATTGCCAAATAAGATCGCAATATTGTAAGAGTGCACCCAAGTGGAGAAATAATGAAACACGTCAAATTATATATCATAATCAACATTACGGGTTATTCATTTATTTTTTTAATAAACAACTCAGTAAAATTAAGGAATCTTTTCATTATTTGCTATATTCAATGTATTTGTTGGAGAAAAATAATGCTTTGACCTCTTCAGAACATTAAAAAGGAGGAGCTTTCTTTATCACAAAAGCAAGAGCTGACAAAGAGAAATCGATAAAGAGTGAGGTGAAACACTACTGTCATTGTCTGTAAAACAACATTCATTGAAACGTGATTGGTCATTGACTAGCATTTGTGGCATGAGTTAAATAGTCCTATATATGGAAGCTACAAGAAAATTTATGTGAAATTTAATTCTTGGCTATTAGAAAACAAACAAACACACAAACAAAAAGCATTAGATTAGACGCTATTCCTCTAAAAGACGGAATAGAAAGTGTTAACTTCAAAAAGTAACATCATATGTAGTTAAAGTTACAAATAAAAAACATTAGATGCTAAACAGAATCACATAAAGGATAAGGTATGTAGATGTATGTGGTATTGACGATTACTCACTGGCACTATCGAACCCGTAGGTTCATGGCCGCGCGGACATAAGCTCTCCATACATCCCTATCCTGAGCTAATCCTTTCCAATCATTCCCTGTATAATCTACTTCCCTCAAATCATAGTTAATGTTATTCTCCTACCTCATATTTGGTCTACCAACTGGGCGTTTTCCCTCTGGCTTCCCTACAAGAAGCTTCCATGCAAGTCTTTCGTTCCTCATACGTGCCACATGTCCTGCCCATCGCAGTCTACGAGACTTAATTGTTCTTATTACATCTGCCTTCCTATAAAGACCATGTAGTTCATTGTTATGTAGTCTTCTCCATTCACCTGTTTGTTCATCTCTCTTTGGTCCAAAAATTTGCCTAAGTACTTTATTCTCAAATACTTGTAATCTCCTTTCCTCCCTTAAAGTAAGAGTCCATGTTTCGCATCCATATAATATAACTGGTAGAATAATAGTTTTATATATTTTCAGTTTAACGTTTTTTGATAGGAGTTTTGACATCAAGAGTCTCTGCAATGCATAATAGCACGCATTTCCAGAATTGAGCCTATGTTTAATTTCTTTGTGCATCTCATTCCTATTTGTGATTATTGTTCCTAGGTATTTGAATTCAGCCACTTCCTCAAAATTTCCCTCATTTGTCATTAGCTGTCCATTTCCATTGTATAATGTATTTCTACGTGTAACCATATATTTAGTTTCATTGATATTTACTTCCAGTCCTAATTTCTTAGTGTTACTCAATAATGTGTGCGTGTTGTCCTTTAGTATTTCCTCGCTATCGGCCAATAGTACTACATCATCAGCATAAACTAACAGCTTATTAATACCATTAAGTTGTAAGCCTTCCTCATTCTCTAAAGATTTAATGACATGCTCTAGTACAAAATTAAATAATAGAGGAGATAGTGCATCTCCTTGCTTCAACCCATTCTGGATTTCAAAAGTGTCCGAAAACTGTTTGCCTACACGCACCCTACTCTTTGTGCCATTTAGACACATTCGTATAATAAACACATATATAATTTATTATTAGTCTTATTAATTATGAATATATTGTGACGTATCGTATAACGTCGTTTAATTTCGCGGGGATGATGGCGAGAATAGTGGTCTCGCATTGGTAGAAATAGATTTGAGAGTTGCTAACTCGCGAGTCGAAAGACCCGCACAGGCCATCGAAATGTCTAGGATCTCATTCCAGAGGTCTCTACGTGCATCTACTTCCCTTTTCGGGAAGGATCGATGGCCAGAGAGAGTTCCATTTGGAAGTGTCTCGACCGTGGGCCTAGAAGATTCACGGCGGTAAGTGAGCCGAACAAATTGTAGTGGACTCATCAGAGATCTTAAAATAATTGTGTGCGAGATAAACATTAAAATAAGATTAATTATTATTGCAAATTGTGAGTAAATTACTACTGATAATTTGTATAATTAAATAAAGCGATTGTGAAATATAACACATCTGTGTGGATTATTTACGAGATAAACTAAGTTATGTGAAGACGACCGCCGCGGCCAACTATTGACAATATTAATGAACAGCATACCTTGTCTTAAATGTTTTGGTGGTGGCACCAGCATTGAGTTAATCACTCAATTGGAATTCCATGTCCTTATAATATGTTCTAAAACGCAAAAAATGTGATCCAATTTAAAAGATCCTTTCCCAACATGTCTCCCTGTAAGACCAGGGATAAGTGAGGCAAGTAGAAGTGTATACGAAAGTAGAGGTTAAACTAGGAGAGAGCTAGAGAAGGAGAGGGAGTAGAGATACAAATAGAGAGAAGGAGAGAGAGAAATACAGAGAGAAGGGGAAGAAAGAAGAAGAGAGAGGAAGATCCGAGACTCTTACACGAAATAGGTGCACACTTTTTTTTTTATTTCATCATATGTATAGACAATTTAACGGCAAGGTCACATGCAGGGCTAGCGGATTCTACGCCAAAACAAACGGTACAGGTTAGGTACTACGCAGAGTATTAGTCAATCAAAATATCTCTGCAGGCGGAAGAATTACGAAGCTCTGCTTGTTGCTACACGTGACGTCATATAAGGCAAGTATACACTGTCAGCGTCCCACGTCCCATTCCCCTCTGCACTCATAGATAGGGTGTCACGTGTTATATTCCTGCATAAACACGACTGCAGTGCCCTCCGTCAACAACTGCGCTTACTCTTTAAACTGGTAATAGTGAGAGAAGTGGGGATTAGGATGCGGTTCTGCGGAATATCGTCCGATTATTACACGACTGTCTAATATGTTCTGGGAGTAATATTAATTTCAGTTCTGATACAAATACACGTATTGGCGAACTTATAAAGTGTTAACTGTTTTGTTTATGTTTGTTTCTCTGTGTTTGCTAGCATCGACAATACTGCATAGTGCTTTATTTACTTTACTGTACAACTGTTATTGTCTGCTTTATTATACAATGTTTGCAGCACCTAACTATATCTAGTCCCGTCTTGACGCTGTGTTCCTTTTCCTCCCGTCCCTCGTCCATGCAAGTGTTCTTTATATCGTTTCTACAGTCAGTTCGTCTTGCATTTGAAGGGTTCGGTGTAGAATCCGGTTAGTCCTGGTCATAAAACTTATTGGGATCTTTAGGTGTTACTGTTAGTCTGTCTTTTTCTATTGTATATTTTGTTTTCAAACAAGACAAATGGTTATAATAACCAGATAATGTTTCAGGACACTTATGGGCTTAAATTTTCCTGAGATTTGTCTTAAGGTGAGGAGAAAACTGAAAAACCTCACCCAGTGAAATTATTACGACAGGGGAACGAATTCAGGTCTATAGTGTCTGAGGCAACGACGTTACCGAGCATGAAGGAGAAATTGAAAAGAGCAATTCCATACGTGACTGACTGACATTTACAATGCACTTTTGCTGCAAAATGCTTGCATAAATATTACAATTGGTTGAAATTAGAGATGTTATATACGTGATATGATGGAGGAAAAGTGTCCGATTGAGATAGTACATAAATATACAACTTCTGAAGAAAAACAATGTTATTTATTATCTATAAAAGCATGTGTGACTGACTGACATAAATGTCAACTCATCATGCAGCTTAACATGTTCATCTACATCATTCTCTGAAATGTGATTCATAATTCAATTTTCCAAAATACCGTTTGGAGGGCACATTTCAAGTTACATTTTAAATAAAAAATAAACCTAAATCACAAATAATACCGAAGTTATGACCTAATATATGATGTGTGACTAACTGACATATCTGAATTTTATTTAGAATTTCAAAATGCAAATATTACACAGAAGTAACAAAATACTATGAAAATAGATAAAGAGCTTCAGTAACAGAGTTTAATAAAGAGCTGCAAATACTTGATCAATTCTACGAAAATTGTTAAATTTAATTTTGCTGTAAAATAAATATTAATTTAAATCAATAATGTAATTAAATTAACTCGCTTGCCATGTACCATTTTAAATTAAAAAAAATAACGAAACTCTTAAATACTTAATAACAAAGTGCCTTCTCTATTGTTAAATATACCTACTAAAATTGTATGTGTGTGTGTGTGTGTATATATACAAATTACCAACGATCACGATATGCCCAATATGAGGGAGCTTTGAAGACGAAATAAATATATCAGGAAAATGTAACGACGATTTGGAATATTGGAGGCGTCAGTTGTTGCCGGAAATACTTATAATCGTGATACATTGGCATCCTATACTATGAGTAAACCCCGAAAATTGGATAAAAGTGGGTAAATTTCTGGACAAGATGTGGAAAATAAGAATAACACTCATTCGCGAATAAGTAAATATATGTAAGCAAAATATTATTAATACTTGATAACTGTACGTAACTGAACAAATAATTTAATTGTATGAGGAAGTGGCTGAATTCAAATACCTAGGAACAATAATCACAAATAGGAATGAAATGCACAAAGAAATTAAACATAGGCTCAATTCTGGAAATGCGTGCTATTATGCATTACAGAGACTCCTGGCATCCCAACTCCTTTAAAAAAGGTAAAACTATTATTCTACCAGTTATATTACATAGATGCGAAACGTGGACTCTTACTTTCAGGGAGAATGCGAGTATTTGAGAATAAAGTTCTTAGGACAACTTTTGGACCAGTGAGAGATGAACAGACAAGTGAATGGAGAAGACTACATAACACTGAACTTGGTCTTTATAAGAAACCAGATATAATAAGAACAGTTAAGTCTGGTAGACTGCGATGGGCAGGACATGTGGCACGAATGGGGATATGAAAGACGTGCATGGAAGCTTCTTGTAGGAAAATCAGGGGGAAAACGCCCAGTTGGTAGACCAAGAATGAGGTGGGAGAATAACATTAACTATGATTTGAGGGAAGAAGATTATACAGGGAATAACTGGAAAACATTAGCTCAGGATAGGGATGTATGGAGAGCTTATGTCCGAGCGGCCATGCGCCTACGTGTTCGATAGTACCAGTGAGTTAGTTAATTATATTTTATTTATTATGCTTTTGTTTTGTTAATTTTATATTATTACTAGACATTCAGTTATTGATATGGACAATCAACAGAACTTATAGCTTGCTGCCCGTGCTATTCATACGTATTTTTGTAAATAACATTGTATGCATCTTACTTTTGTCTAATAAAGTCCTACTACTATTACTACGACCACCGCTGTGGTCTCGATGTAGCGTGCTGCCTTGTCACGCAGCGGGCCCGGGTTCGATCCCCGGTCGGGGCAGTTTTTCTGGGTGAGGTTTTTATCGGGGTTTTTCCTCACCTGTAAGTCAAATGTCAGGAAAACTTTAAAGTCCAAACGGTCCCCGAAATCATATGGCCATCATCTTCATCATCATCATCCTTAGCATTATCATCCTCACCTTCATCCTTCACCGGTGTGGAAAGCAACGGGAAGCTACCACACCTACACAATTCCCTAGTAAAGCTGCAAGCATAGCATGAAGATGCTATGATTGCAGTGAAGGACCTGCCTTTCGGGCAGAATTACCATGGATGGACTATTACTACTAGTACTAATTGAAAGGGGTTTTGACCAGGACAAAAGTTTGTTGGATGATAATATTATAGTCACTATGTCTACTGGAAGTACTTAGTACTACAAATTGCAAAGTTGTTTAGTTTTAAAGTACCGGTATGTAACTGTGTTGTGGAAAGATTTATGTGTTTTATTGCTTTCAACATATTGCATAATATTGTTTATCCAGGACCTTGAAAGTGAGGTCATTCACCAATGTGTTTCATCACATGCTCCCAGTTTTCTTATCGTATCCGCACTTCCTGTCAAGGTGACCAAGTAAATTAATAGTGTGGTAGGTTTTAATTCCGTCGTTGTTTCGGACGCACGCGAACTCGGGATCGATTACCAGTCTGGGTAGACTTCCTGCGTTAGTTCTTTTTTTCATTTTTTACCCCTCGCTTGCAAGACAAATAATGTTAAGACTTTTAACCCTTAAATTGCCAAAGCACTAATTTCTCGTGCCAGTTATTTGAATGTTGCGGACCGCACTGAAAACGATATCATACATAACTATTATTATTGGGTATATTGTGTAATTCTACTCCTTCGTTTTCTTCTGTTTTATTAAAAATCTAATATATAAAAATGAATGTTTGTTTGTTTGTTCGTACTTTATGGGCGGCCATATCGATGATCCGATTGTGATGGGGCTTATTGCAAAATTTTCAGGAGATTCCCGGGATGAACATAGGCTATAAGAGAGTTGTGATACTCAACTCTTACACCCTTAAAAATCGCCCTTTGTAGTGGAAAAAGTGAAAAAGAAGCTCTTTGGACGCTTAAATGGCTAAACGCTGCTTAAACCATGACAAATACACAAAATTATATACACAGAATTGAATATCTCAAACTATACAAAAAAAGTCCGCGACAGCACATATTTATCTCTTACGGATAACTCACAATAATCATTTTTGTCTTTCATTGATACCAAGAAGATCGAGACAAGTACGTACGTAGATTCCTGTGCAAGCATAGCAGCACATGGCGGCTATTCTTTTACGGATAACTCACGGGATGAGTAGATAATCCGAACAACGCCGGGTAAACAGCACGGGGTATCTAAAAATAAATACGATATAAATTGTTTCCTTTACTTATATAACTAAACATTAAACACATTAATTTTCGTATTTAAGCTCATTTATGTCAAGAATATTGGGATAATTACATTCCCATGCAACGCCGGGTAATCAGCACGGGGTATCTAAAAAAATATAAATTTATAATTATTTTTCCGTTTACTTATTCAACTAAACATAAAGCACATTGATGATCTTTATGAAGATTTTCGGGCTGTAGGCCGTGGTCGTGAGGCTTGTAGTTCCCCGACGTTTCGCCAGAGACTGCGTCTGGCATCCTCAAGGTCAATTAGACTATCAAACAGCAATCTCATTGGAGGAATGGAAGGAAGTCCCTAACGCTGGCTAATCAGAAGGCAGATATAACTTACGAACACATCGCGGTGAACGTATAAATAGGACAGACAGTGGACAGAAATGCCCACTATGGTATTTGCTGTCAGGGAGCCGCAACTGGTTCTAGTGCAGCGCACTGGGCGATGCTAGACATTGCCAAACAACAACAGAAATGCCAGTCTCAAGACAACCCTTGAGGATACCAGACGCAGTCTCTGGCGAAACGTCATGGCCTCACGACCACGGCCTACAGCCCGAAAATCTTCATCAAGATCATCATAGCAAGTCCGGCCGTGAAAGTCTACGTGAATACATAAAAGCACATTAATTTTCATTTATTTAGGCGTAGCAGCGCACGCCGGATATTAGCTAGTATTAAATAAAATTAACCATTTGATGTATCGCATAGGATACATTGTCAACTTAAGGGTTAAGGCTCGAATAGCCCCGCACACAATGTGGCTACCGTAATCATTCATATCACATTTGCCTTGTTTAAGTCTCGCAGACTGCGATGGCAGGACATATGGTACGAATGGGGAATTTTCCCTTGTTCAATTACTGTTGTTGTAGTGCAGCACGATGTAATTTTTTGTCTTCTCTGTGGATTCCATTTTAGTGCTCTCTTTGGCGCACTGTCTAGTTCTCTTCTGAGAGTGTGTCCAATCAATTTCCACTTGCGATATTTAATCCCCTTCTAGAACTCGTTATGTGATGCTATCCTCCGCAATTCCTCGTTTGATGTGGATTTTGGCCACTAGGTTCTCAAAATAAATCTCAGATATTATGCAATTTTCTGCATAATGCGAAAGCCAAGAATAGGATAGGATAATAATATTAACCATGATTGGAGGGACGTAGATTAAACATAACACTAGGAAAGAAATTAAGAAAAGAAACACATTTAAAATCTTATAAAGTATTGGCTGTACCTGCAATATTATATGGCTGAGAAGTATGGACTCTGAATAAACAGCCAATTAAAAGAATAGAGGCAGCAGAAATGAAATATTTACGATTTAGCAGGATATACTCTAATGGATAAAAACGAAGTGAAGATATTCGTAAAGAACTAAAAATATTCAGTTTGACAGATAAAATAGAAGAGTATGGGAGAAAATGGTATGAACCTGTCTGCAGAATGGATACCAACAGATTACCTAGGAAATGTCTAAACTATCAACCAAGAGGAGGAAACAGAGATCGGGGACGCCCACGAAAGAGATGGACACAGCAGCTATAATGCTTGGAGCCGGAACGAATAAAAAAAGTTCAATCCTTGCAAAAAGAAGAAGAAGAAGAATAAGAAGAAGATTAAACATAGGATGATTGGAAGACATTTGGTCAGGATAGGATGTATAGAGAACTTACGTACTCACAGCCATGAACCTACGGGTTCAATACTGCCAATGAATGAGTGAATGAGTGAGTGGGTAAAATTATGTAGGTAGCTGTTGAACGTATTATTGAAAATTAATCATCATCATCATCATCATCAAACTTCACTTTGCCTGTCCCGATCTCACATATGTTCAGCCCAGCACTTTCTTGATCTTCCTACCGATCTTCGTCCCCAGGATTATACAACAGTGTCATCTTTGGTATCCTATCCTCTGTCATTCTTTGCCAATTGTTCCTGTGATCTTCTATTTGTTGAAAAAGGGGTAGTACTTTTAGTTCCTATTTAATATTCTCATTTCTTCTTCTTCTTCTTCTTCTTCCTTTCCAGGATTAGGTCAATGCGACCTGTCCCGGTCTCAATTCCATCGTTTCTTTTTCCATGTGGTTTGTAGGTGTTGATCTTTTTGGGTAATCTTGTATTGTCAATTCTGTCTAAATGTTCTTTCCATAGGTATTTGTGCTCTTCTAGATTATCGACTATTAAAAATATATCCAGTTCATTCCTTACTGATTCATTGTGTAATCTATTCATGCGTGAACATCCTTTTACGAATCTTAAAAAATTCATTTCAGCGGCTTGAATATGTGAGATATCTTTTTTGTAAGTACCCAAGATTCAGATCCATATAAAAGAACAGGATCAGCCATAATTTTATAAATATTTCTAATATGCTATTCTCTTGTACAACTTTCACAGTCCGTATGAATCTCATTTCCGCTGCCTAAATTTTACTTTTTTTCTTTTTCCTTCAGGACCCAGGCCTCACTTCCATACATCGCCACTGGCAATGCCATCGTCGAGTAAAATCTTAGTTGCATATCCTCTCTTACTTTGTTACTTATTGAAAATTGCGAATGGAATTGTCTCAAGACGTTTCCGTAAGCATATTTATAAAGATGGAACTGACATGGGTTCTGCAAATATTTAGAAAAAATTCCTTCCAGTAGACAGATTAGAAAATCGAATGAGACACCTGCCACCACTGCGGTAGCGTGCATTATTTGTCACGTAGCGGGCCCGAGTTTAAGTCTCGGACGGGACAAGTATCCTGGGTGAAGATTTTTTCAGGGTTTTTCCTCACCTGTAAGACACCTATCAGGAAACTTTAAGGCCCAAACGGTCCCCGAGCAATATATGACCATCATAACTAACTAACTCATTCACTGGCACTATCGAACCCGTAGGCTCATGGCCGCGCGTACATAAGCTCTCCATATATCACTATCCTGCGAATGTTTTCCAATCATTCCCTGCGTAACCTACTTCCCCCAAATCACAGTTAATGCTATTCTCCCACCTCATTCTTGCCTACCAACTGGACGTTTTCCCTCTGGTTCTTCTACGAGAAGCTTCCATGCACGTATTTCATTCCCCATTCGTGCTACGTGTCCTGCCAATCGCAGTCTACGAGACTTACCTGTTCTTATTATATCTGGCTTTCTATAAAGACCATGTAGTTCACTGTTGTGTAGTATTCTCCATTCACCTGTCTGTTCATCTCTCTTTGGTTAAAAAATAATAATCATAATTAATATTCGCCTTGATTAAGTTTAAGATTGACGACTCTCCTGGCACACTGTCATCATCATCGCCACCATCATATCATCGGGGCAGCGTAATTCCACCTTCCAGGCGCCCCAACCGCAGAAGTGAGTTAGAACTATGCCTATGCCAGGAGAGAAATGACAAACTGGCGCAATGAATAACAATTAAAATAAAGCATTTGGTACTTTTCAAGTTGAGTGGGATGTGACCAAAGGACAGATATGTACAGAATAAACATAAATAGCCCACCATAAAAGCATCACTCGGAAATTCTATGCATAACTGAATCGAACAAACTTACATAAACTGGAAGATCGTGTGTGTTATTCCATTTTAACAAGTGACCTTGTCAATCTCTATACTTTCTCTATATTTTGGCATATTGCCTTATACGTATCCATCATTCTACCTTACAGACCTATTGATCTGATGTCTCTGAATGAAATATGTCTTGAGTTTTATGAAAATGTATGTTTAGAACTGTCCATCGCTGTGGTCTCGAGATAACGTGTTTTCTTGTCACGCAGCGGGCCCAGGTTTATCCCCGGTCGGAACAAGTTTCCTGGGTGAGGTTTTCTCGGGGATTTTCCTCACCTGTAAGATAAATGTCAGGAAACTTTAAGGCCCAAACGGTCCCCCAACATCGTCTGGCCAATATTATCATCATTTATTATATTTACCCCATTAGATTAGGCCTCTCCTTGCGCATCATTACCATCATACTGGGACAGCATAACATAATAATAATAATAATAATAATAATAATAATAATAATAATAATAATAATAATAATAATAATAATAATAATGCTTTATTTATTCTGGCAGAGTTAAGGCCATAAGACCTTCTCTTCCACTCAACCAGCACAAATACAAATAAATATTTCACAAATATAGATATACAGTATACTAATTATAACAGTTAAAGATACATTAAATGTAGCAATGTAAATTTCATGTACAAACAACATTTTATAGGATAATAACAATAGTAATACTAACGATAATAATAATAATATAATAAAATTTGAATTAAAAAACTTGAAAAATGATGAAATGCGGCAAGAATATCAAATCAAAATTGCTAATAGATTTGAAGTACTGGAATCTTCAGATGACAATGTGGCAAACGAAGAAGAAACTGATATAAATAAAGAATGGGAGGCTATAAGAGATACTATTAAAGTGTCAGCATTAGAAAGTATTGGTTGTTTAAAAAAGAGGCAAAACAAGAAATGGTTTGATGAGGAATGTGCCGACATTGTAGAGGAAAGAAAGCAAGCAAAAATGAAATGGTTACACGAGCCAAATGAGGTAAATTTGGAGCAATTGGGTAGTATTAGACGGGAAACCACCAAGTTACTAAAGAGTAAAAAGAGGGAATATTTGAGAGAGAAGATTAATGATCTTGAATTGAACGCAAAAAATAGGAACATTAGAGAATTATATCAGGGAATTAGTATAGAGAAGAAAGGGTTGCAGGCTAGAACAAACATAATTCGGAATGAAAATGGGGATATGATTGCAGATTCCAGGAGTATATTAAATAGATGGAAAAGTTACTTTAATCAGCTATTAAATGTACATACAGAACAGGACATTGAGGAGGATAATTTACAGACAGCAGAAATGCTAGTCGCAGAACCAAATGCATTAGAGGTTGAAATGGCGATTGAAAAATTTAAGATGTATAAAGCATCAGGTTCAGACGAGATCCCAGCAGAACTGATAAAATCAGGGGGAGATAAATTGATGGACAAAATACGCTGGTTGCTTAGTATGATTTGGGAAAAAGAAGCTCTTCCAGATGAATGGAAAGAATCAATTATCGTACCAATTTATAAGAAAAGAGATAAAACTGATTGCAACAACTACAGGGGCATCTCATTACTTTCAACTTCGTACAAAATTCTAACAAATATATTAGTAAGCAGACTTACTCCCTATATTGATGACATTCTAGGAGATCATCAATGTGCATTTAGAAGAAACAGGTCTACAACAGATCAGATTTTTAGTATAAGACAGATTTTAGAAAAGAAATGGGAATATAATGGTACTGTACATCAACTAGACTTCAAAAAAGCATATGATTCAATTAAGAGGGAGAAGTTACGCGTATATAGTATCCTGCTGGAGTTCGGAATTCCTAAAAAGTTAGTTAGACTTATACGAATGTGTCTAAATGGCACAAAGAGTAGGGTACGTGTAGGCAAACAGTCTTCGGACACTTTTGAAATCCAGAATGGGTTGAAGCAAGGAGAAGCACTATCTCCTCTACTATTTAGTTTTGTACTACAGCATGCCATCAAATCTTTAGAGGATGAGGAAGGCTTACAAGTGAATTGTATTAATAAACTGTTAGTTTATGCTGATGATGTAGTATTGTTGGCCGATAGTGAGGAGATACTAAAGGACAATACGCACACACTATTGAGTAACACTAAGAACTTAGGACTGGAAGTAAATATCAATAAAACTAAATATATGGTTACACGTAGAAATACATTATTTAATGGAAATGGACAGCTAATGACAAATGAGGGAAATTTTGAGGAAGAGGCTGAATTCAAATACCTAGGAACAATAATCACAAATAGGAATGAGATGCACAAAGAAATTAAACATAGGCTCAATTCTGGAAATGCGTGCTATTATGCATTACAGAGACTCTTGATGTCCCAACTCCTTTCAATAAACGTTAAACTGAAAATATATAAAACTATTATTCTACCAGTTATATTATATGGGTGCGAAACATGAACTCTTACTTTAAGGGATGAGAGGAGATTACAGGTATTTGAGAATAAAGTATTTAGGAAAATTTTTGGACCAAAGGGAGATGAACAGACAGGTGAATGGAGAAGACTACATAACAATGAACTACATGGTCTTCATAGGAAGCCAGATATAATAAGAACAGTCAAGTCTCGTAGACTACGATGGGCAGGACATGTTGCACGTATGGTGAATGAAAGACTCGCATGGAAGCTTCTTGTAGGAAAACCAGAGGGAAAACGCCCAGTTGGTAGACCAAGAATGAGGTGGGAGAATAACATTAACTATGATTTGAGGGAAGTAGATTATACAGGGAATGATTGGAAAGGATTAGCTCAGGATAGGGATGTATGGAGAGCTTATGTCCGCGCGGCCATGAACCTACGGGTTCGATAGTGCCAGTGAGTAAGTAAGTAAGTATAATAATATAAATATGATAAATTATACGAGAAACACCAATTAATATATATATATACCTTACACTGGGTATTAATGAAGTCGAGGTTAGAACAAATATAAATTTAGATTTCTTTTAAAAGATGCCAATGTCCGGCAGCCCCTTATTTCTTGTGGTAGGGAATTCCAGTTGCGAGAAGTGAAGATGGTATATGACATGGAGTCCCGCCTTCTAGGCGCCCGAACCTCAGAACTGAGTTACAATATGCCAATGCCAGGAGAGAATACCACAAATATCGAAATGACACACTGATAGCATTGAATAAAAATTATTTAGAACTATGTAAATCCCGGTGGAGTTTTTTCTTTTTTCCCCCATTCTAGAAATCGAATAACACTAGCCGGGTTTGAACCCGCAACATTGAGGACTAGAAGCAGTAATTTAACCCCTCGACCTCCGAAACCGATCATCATCCTTCATACAACACACTCAACCTACATTACACTTCGTAAGCAATACACTTTCTGATCACCTAACATGGGAACTGTCTACCATTGCATGCTGGAAGCTATCTTGCCATTTATTCCAGAGAAACATTGTGATGTACCAAGAGAAAACTCCATGGCCCGACAGGCCTAGAAGATCGTTACCTACCAACCGGAAATTGCCTCATACCCACGTGTTTTAATTATAGACGTAGACGCTCATCCATCCAGTGTAGGGATGATATGTGATCAGCATATTGGGTCCCCCAACCGCTATAGCTGATTTTCTCAACCTGGAGTTGCTGCTTACGTAGCAACCCAAATGCCTCATGATGTGGATGGACACCGGTCCCATACCGACCGAAATTCCATGAAAAAATTTCTTCCCCATGGATATTGCAACCAGTGCAAATCCCTTAGCTTTGCGTCAAAGCACTCGGCTACAGGGCGGGACATGATATACCAAGGCCATGTCCAAAAAAAAAGTGTAATTTTTTTAATGCAAGGCACAGAAATCGAAGCCAGAATTCAGCAATGACTATCGACTGTACGGAGCAGATGGACTCTCTGCATGCGTAAGAGCGGAGTGTGGTGCGTACGGCAGGTAGTGAGCATATTGGGTCCCCCAACCGCTATAGCTGATTTTCTCAACCTGGAGTTGCTGCTTACGTAGCAACCCAAATGCCTCATGATGTGGATGGACACCGGTCCCATACCGACCGAAATTCCATGAAAACATTTCTTCACCATGGATATTGCAACCAGCGCAAATCCCTTAGCTTTGCGTCAAAGCACTCGGCTACAGGGCGGGACATGATATAACAAGGCCATGTCCAAAAAAAAAAGTGTAATTTTTTTAATGCAAGGCACAGAAATCGAAGCCAGAATTCAGCAATGACTATCGACTGTACGGAGCAGATGGACTCTCTGCATGCGTAAGAGCGGAGTGTGGTGCGTACGGCAGGTAGTGAGCATATTGGGTCCCCCAACCGCTATAGCTGATTTTCTCAACCTGGAGTTGCTGCTTACGTAGCAACCCAAATGCCTCATGATGTGGATGGACACCGGTCCCATACCGACCGAAATTCCATGAAAAAAGTTCTTCCCCATGGATATTGCAACCAGCGCAAATCCCTTAACTTTTCGTCAAGGCACTCGGCTACAGGGCGGGACATGATATACCAAGGCCATGTCAAAAAAAAGTGTAATTTTTTTAATGCAAGGCACAGAAATCGAAGCCAGAATTCAGCAATGACTATCGACTGTACGGAGCAGATGGACTCTCTGCATGCGTAAGAGCGGAGTGTGGTGCGCACGGCAGGTAGTGAGCATATTGGGTCCCCCAACCGCTATAGCTGATTTTCTCAACCTGGAGGTTGCTGCTTACGTAGCAACCCAAATGCCTCATGATGTGGATGGACAACCGGTCCCATACCGACCGAAATTCCATGAAAACATTTCTTCACCATGGATATTGCAACCAGCGCAAATCCCTTAGCTTTGCGTCAAAGCACTCGGCTACAGGGCGGGACATGATATACCAAGGCCATGTCCAAAAAAAAAAGTGTAATTTTTTTAATGCAAGGCACAGAAATCGAAGCCAGAATTCAGCAATGACTATCGACTGTACGGAGCAGATGGACTCTCTGCATGCGTAAGAGCGGAGTGTGGTGCGTACGGCAGGTAGTGAGGGTTATCCAATCTACCAATTCAGGTGTTGCATTACTTCCCTATAGTTTAAATGAGATTTTATGCTAGATTTTAGTGCCTTGCAGTTAAAAAAGGCATTTTTTTGCTGGGGCCTTGGTACATCACAACGATTCTCTGCAAGATATTTAAAGATAGAATTCGGCATGCAATTGTTGACATTCCCTTGGGGGGGTAACGTGTCTACCGAAGTGCTACGTAAATTGAAACTACTTAGAATAGAATTGAAATCCCACACATCACTATACGTACTGTATGTAAAAAACTTGTTTACTCGCTAAATAGCTAATGCTTTAAAGATGAACATTTCCTGCGCTATTACGCCGTGGCCCATAATCACCGGTATTGCGGCCTAGTAGCCCGGAAAATGTTTGTTACTGTACAACCGACCGCGAAATCCTGCATTCAGCTAACGTTTCGTTTATAAGCGGTAAGCTTAAGATCACAGGTTTGATTTTTTAAGGCTCTCTTTAAAAGCTCACATCGGCATCAAGGAATATATATATACTGGCATGTCCCATCTCACAGTAGTAGGCAATCTTAACGTATTCCTAGCTTATACAGTAGATAAGGAAGGTTTTCATGAGGTCTTCGTGTATGCAGCTCCTTCGTCTGTCAGTGAAGAAGGTTTTATACTCGTACAATGAAAATGAGTCGGCCGCGGTGGACTAGTGGTTAAGCTCCTTGCCTCTGATCCAAAGGGTCGCGGGTTCAAGCCCGGCCGGGGTCGATGGATTTTTTTAGGACTTTAAGCCGTGGGTCCCGAGTCTGAAGATTTTCAGGCTCGTAAAAAATCCTTAAGCCTGAATGAAAATGCCTCTAAGCAAAATTTACCGAATTTTCCCGTCCTAGTACTACCTTGGTTTCCTAGACGTCAGTATGAGGCGGAACGCTGACCACGGACCACTCAAAATTACTTCTATACGAAAACAAGTGTAACTAAATTAGTATAGTTCAAATTCCTCCCTGTAGGGGGAGTGCGCCTAAATCTCTGTAAAGGTAAAACATAGGCTTACAATACAATGAAAATGTCCTTTCTACATCACATGATGTCACAGGTGCATGTGTAGAACACCACAGTTCTTCTTCAGTGAATTACGCTTATATCCAATTGATTGCAAAGACTTTATTAATTAAAAAAGTATTTAAATAATAGCAATTAATTAATTAATTACTAGGAATTAGCTGAAGGGAAAATTATAATTTAATATCACATTTAGGAGTAAAATATGCATTCATGCATTAAAAATCTAAAATAAGCATTTTCCTCCGGAATATGCATTTCTATGCATTATCAATTACTGCTCAAATTGTCTGTGAAGGGGCTACTTATCATGTAAATTATTTTCGCATACTTTTTTAATGGGTAAAAATCCATGCATTTCGCATACAAATCCGGGCTCTACTGATAAATCAGTCGTCCTCATCTAAAATAAAGTTCTGTTAGAAAACTTCGTCAAGTAGTTAAAATATGTAGGCTTTTCAAAACAATGTTTCATCTTCTTTGAACTGGTTGAAATGCAGCAGATAAACAATGTTTTGAAAGGCCTACACATTTAACTACTTGACAAAGTTGAGAACAACTGATTTATCTATGGATGTGAAACATGGACTCTTACTTTAAGGGAGGAAAGGAGATTACGAGTATTTGAGAATAAAGTTCTTAGGAAAAATTTTGGACCAAGACGGACGGAAGCCGAATGAAAAAGAATACCTAACAGTGAGGTACATGATCTTTATAGAAAACCATATATAATAAAAACAGTTAACTCTCATAGACTGCGATGGGCAGGACACGTGACACGAATGGCGGAATTAAAGAGTGGCATGGAAGCTTCTTGTAGGAAAACAGAGGGAAAAATTCCAGTTGGTAGACCAAGAATGCGGTGGGAGAATAACATTAACCATGATTTGAGGGAAGCAGTTTATACAGGGGATGATTGGAAAACATTAACTGAAAATAGGGATGTGTGGAGAGCTTATGTTCATGTAGGGTTCGATAGTGCCAGTGAATTAGTTTTAATTATTCTCTAATATCCAAGTTCATTTTGTGGTCTAGTAATTTATAACCTGATATATATATATATATATATATATATATATATAGAGGAAAAATCTCATTTCCGATGATTCAATTTGCCTTAACTATTTTGACGTTAAGGTCCAGTATTCACTTTCATATAATTATATTGTAATCACTTTGTACAAAAACAGTCATTAAAAATTTACACTGTTTTAATGTTCTTTGTGTAGATCCACAAAACTGTCTAAATCTGTTTAGTTTTATTTGGACGTCTTCAGATATTCTCACATCATCACCATCATCCATGGATTAAGCCTGTTGGCTCGTTCTTGCTTCATGAAAGCTAGAATTGTTAAAATTGTTCAGACCATCTTCTGTGTGGACGTCCAACATTTCTCCTTCCGTGCGGTTTATAATTTAGATATTCTATACCCTATATTATCTTCCAGACATTTAAATTCATTTATTTGTTCAATTGTTTTCCATTTATTATAATTTTGTCTCTACCGGGTTGTAGTCCTTGAAATGTCATTACTTTACTTTTATTTGCAGAGATAATCATGTTGTATTATTTATGAGAAAACTGCATAGCTTATGAACAGCTTCCTGGAGTTCATTTTCTGTTCTCATTTCATTGATGTCACAATTCAAATCTAGGCTAGAAAGGGCAAATAAATTTTGTTGAAAGACCTGTTATTTCAGCCTTGAGGCACTTTCACGTGCCATAAATCTTCGACATTTAACCCAAGGCGTCACTTCCTTTTCTTTGCAAGCCATGTTCAGGAATTTCACGCCCCTAAAAATCCATCGTCCCCGGCCGGTTTGTACTCTTGAACCTCGAAGATCGAAGAATCAATGCAATTTAAAAAATACACTGATATTGTACCTATGTTCAATATTTAGTAACTTAACCGAGATTAATTATCGTCCATTGCTGGAGTCTCGCGGTAGAGTCGATTGCCTCTTAAGCAGCTGGTCCGAATGACTTTTTCGGGGTATTTCCTCACCTGTAAGACAAATGCGGTCTCGAGCAGTAAACGAATGGTTAAGACAAGATGCCTTGGCGCAGAGCTACGGGGTAGCGCTGATTCGACTCCAAGTGGGAAGAAATTTTCTCATGGAATTTCGGCCAGTATGGGACCGGTGCACATCTAGCCTGGTGATGAATTTGGGTAGCTACAAGTTGATAAAGGGGCCACGCCGTAGCGTAGTGGCACTGCGGTACAAGTCGGAAGGTCGAGGGTTGAAGTCCCGGTGGGGTCAGGATTTTTAAACTGACCAAAACCTTCTGGCGGCACTATGGCCCTGGGGTCGACTCAGCCTCTAACAGAAATGATTACCAGACACTTGTTCTGGGGGTAAAGGAAGCCGTCACGCAGGGCTTACAACCCGGCTGACATCTAGTGCCGATTGTCTAGAAAAAGTGGGAGCCTTAACATCCCACTACCCCAAGGGCCTCCTGAGGCCTCTGTGATTAACACATGTGGATGTGAAGCCAGCAGCCTGATGATAGACCAAGGGTCTTCTAGACTTATCGCGCCATGGAGTTTAGTAAGACTATTTAACTCATGCCCCAAATGGGAGTTCCAATGACCAATCGCGTTTCAATGAATTTTGATTTACAGCCAATCACAGTTGTGTTTCACCAGGAATTTATCAAATTAGATTATTATATTAAAGAAAGCTCCTCCATTTTAACATTCTGCATAGGCCAGAGCATTATTTTGCAGTGACTGACTCTCCAAGAAATACGGCTACCAGATTGTATATATAGTGCACGAAAGCAAATAGACACTGCTTGCGGGATGTAATAGAAGAAACATTTGTAGTAATTGATTATACCATAATAAAAAGAAACCACTGTGTGCACTTTCTTAAACGTATTATTTCCCAGGAATTTACGTTCCAGAAAAATATAATTTGCATCATAGGGCATCAGAAATTAATTAATAACCTATATTGTGGGTTTGATGTATTTCATTTTTTCTCCACTAGGATGCATTGTTACAATATTGCGAGCCTTTGGCAATAAATAATATGATATGGTTGCAGTGATATACAAATGAAGCATAATAAACGTTTCTCATTTGTTTTCAAACATCGCCGTTTACAATAAATATATAAATATTTTAAAGTAACTGTATTTAAATAATGATTTGTGAGTAAACAGCTTAATTTTATTCGATAAACTGTCCTAACAAATGACACTCTTGATCCTCCTGGCATTACTTATGAATGACAAATGCCAGTAGACGTTATGGCCCAAATGATCCCCGAACATCATCTAGTCATCATAATCATCATATTCGCCATGTTAGTACGACGAATGTGCGAGTGAATGATGTATTTCATCTTAATTGTTGTGTTGTCTTGGAGGGGGTCATGGCATGTATCTGATCGCTCATTCCTGGATACCCTACATGCCCTTGTGTGGCCAAAAAAAGTATGCGAGAGATCCAAAGTTTAAAACATCTCTCCCGAAGGGCAGTGCCCGTGCGGTGTGGGTTATATAAAAGTATCTATAAAGTGACACGTTAAATTAGGATTGAGAAGAAGAGGAAGAGATAATTATGTAGATTTTCTAAATTAAAAATGATTTTTGTTGATACTACTGTGATCTTAGTGAACAGTGCCAAATTCTCTCCTACATACCCCCCCTTTCCATTATGCGCCGTGTTCTATCGCGCATCCTCCCCTCTTCTAGTGAACCCTCAAATAAGCTGCGCTTACTAACATCAATGCCATCATCTGTTTATTAATCGAAGGGTCAAGTCGATATAGCTCGGAGGAGCTTGTTTTGTTTATTCGTTCCTTAGGCCAGGATAGGGCCACAAGGACCGTGTACCCTAGCCCTTGGCGGGACTAGTGTGAGTGAACAGAGCGTACGTATGCTTCATTATTATTGTTTTGTTTAGATGACCGATAAGGTTGTTGTTTCTTTTCTCAATTTCTTCTTCAATGTCAAACTAACTATTTTTTTAATTATTTGAATGTTATATCTGACTGATTTTTGACTCTTATTAAATATAAGTTACCTGCTTTTAGTTGACTTCTGTCTATTGATTGAGTAGCTAGTCATGTCAGATATGAGTATAAAGTTCAAAAGCTTTCTCAAGCGAATATGATTTCCACTTTTCTTGAAACTTCCACGATTGTAATCTGTATAGCTTACAATATATTACATGTTTAACAATTTATTGAGGAAAGGTGAATTAATATTTGCCTTTTATGGGCAATCTATGTTCTCAAGTCAAGGTAATTATAAACAACATAAGACACGGTATAAGATTATAGCTCGCGCACTCTAACTAGCGGGTCCGTGTTGTACTTAGGAGGAAACAACAGGTGAATTGGTACTAACGAAATTACTTAAAAACATCGACTCACTTACTATTGTAAAATATTAATAAAATTGTAAAATAGTCACCTTATAGGTCCGTCTCCTCAACTTTAAACGTTTTAACAATCTGTAGGCCTTTCGGGACTAATTCCATCATCAGCAGAATGAAGTAGGTCTGTTTTTGTTGACCTTCGTTGAAGCACAAATATAGACCTACTTCATTCTGATGATGATGGGTCTAGTCCCGAAAGGCCTACAAAGTTTTAAAACATTTTAAGTTGAGGAGACGGACCTATAAGGTGACTATTATACAATTTTATTCGTATTTTACTATTGTAACTTATTACCTCAACGGAATCTTATCATGAATTTTATTAGTATTGACTCATTTACTATTTCTGAAAAGACATTTAAAATATGAATTTGTATTTAGAAGTGGGGTTCGACTAGATTCAGCTGAACAAGAAAGTAAATCATACAAACGCTAATGAATAATTCTTCTTGTAAGCCCATGTTTCCCTTAACAGAGATTTAGGCGCTCTCCCCCTACAGGGAAGAATTTGAAACATACTAATTTAGTTACACTTGTTTTCGTGTAAATGTCATTTGAGTGATCCGTGGTCAGCGTTCCGCCTCATACTGACATCTAGGAAACCAAGGTAATACTAGGACGGGAATATTCGGTAAATTTTGCTTAGAGACCTTTTCATTCAGGCTTAAGGATCTTTTACGAGCCTGAAAATATTCAGACTCGGGACCCACGGCTTAAAGTCCCTCCTTGGATTTTTCTATCCTAAAAAATCCATCGACCCCGGCAGGGTTTGAACCCGCGACTCTCGGGACCAGAGGCAAGGAGCATAACCACTAAGTCCAACGCGGCTGATTAGTGAATAGTTAAAAAAATAAATCATAGGTAATTCTGAAGTATATTAAATATTAGTAAGTCATAACTATAGTCCGGATTTTTATGTACTGTAAGATTGCAATGTAGTATAATGAGAATAATGTTGAGTGATTCCGGGTTCTGTGGCCGTGGTCCAT
Source organism: Diploptera punctata (assembly GCA_030220185.1). Lineage (NCBI taxonomy): Eukaryota > Metazoa > Arthropoda > Insecta > Blattodea > Blaberidae > Diploptera > Diploptera punctata. The sequence continues at coordinate 2,027,059 of JASPKZ010003066.1, read as the reverse complement.
AGTTGGTGTTGATACCAGACGTTTCGCCCTCAACTGCGGAGGGCGAAACGTCTGGTATCAACACCAACTATGGACCACGGCCACAGAACCCGGAATCACTCAACATTATGATTACCGGCCGTGAAAGCCTGCATTCAAGTATAATGAGAAGTTAGACTAACGACTGTCTTTTGTTTTGGTTCCACACACAAACAGTTGAATAGTATAATGAGAAATAAGATTTCTGTCTTTTATCTTGGTTTCACACGCAGACAGTTGAATAATATATATTATCTGTATTGCAATCTTATTTTTAATTACACAAGAATCCGGATTCTAGTCATAATTATCTATGAAGAAATGAAAGATAAAATTAAATCTAATCTTACTTCATAAGAAATTATGTGAGTCATAGCCCCTAGTCCTCCCAATAAAGAAGAGTTGGAATTAGAGGACCATCCAGCAATCATTACTATATATACCCCTAATCTAGTACAACTCAAAAAATAAATAAAAATCCCAATTCAAATGAATGAAGTTCTCGTAAATAAGAAATAGTCCAAGATCCGGCTGCAAGATTACTACGCTCATCGAGTGTATGAACAAAATATTTTTTTTTTTAAATAAAATTGTGAATTACTGAATACATCTTTGCCGAGTTGCCTATTAAAATTCGGCCGCCAGTATGTTTAATTAAAATGTCATTAATTTATTTATTCGAAATAATTTAATTCACTTGTTATTAAAATAAATTATAATCCAGTTCGCAAAAATCGATGTATAGAGCTTGAAAAGTTTTGGTTGCCATTGCACATTTGGCCGTAAACCTCCTCGCGGCTACAGCAGGCTGTGACACCAATCAGTAATAAAATGGCGGTAAGTACGTATTTATTGTTTTATATTGTTCCCTCGCAGCAGGAAGTAAAACCACTGCCCTTTATGTATACTACGTACAATGTACTTATAAAAATATATCCCAAAAGGTAGTGTTAATATGTATTACACGAAACAAATCACAACATTTTAAATGAATAGAACTTTATTTGAAACAATATAAAACAATAAATACGTACTTACCGCCATTGAATTACTGATTGGTGTCACAGTCTGCTGTAGCCGCGAGGAGGCTTACGGCCAAGTGTGCAATGGCAACCAAAACTTTTCAAGCTCTATACATCGACTTCTGCGAACTGGATTATAATTTATTTTAATAACAAGTGAATCAAAATATTTCGAATAAATTAATTAATTATATTTTAATTAAACATAGCTTACTGGCGACCGAATTTTAAGAGCAACTCGGCAGAAATGTATTCAGTCATTCACAATTCTATGAAAAAAAAAATAGATTTTGTTCATACACTCGATGAATGTAGTAATCTTGCAGGCGGATCTCGGACTAGAAGTATTATTTATAATAATAAAGTTAAAAATAGACTAAAAAAGCTAAAATTATAATTCACCGCAAAATTATCGAGTGTAGCATACGACATAATTATGTCAACACTGATACAAACAAGAGATACGTTTTCTTTCAGGTCAATAGTAGGGGTTGGAATGTGAGAGGCAACCCTAAGGCTATAAGACGACAAATAAGTAATGGTCCCCACCCGTCAGATAAGAGTACGCGAAGTACATGCTTTTTAATTTACATGAGGATTTACGAAATGTAATTATGCAAGTTGAAAAAAAAATATTAGAAAAAAAATACAAGAAAAACGTTTGAAATGGTATGGACACCTCATAAGAATGGAAGAAGAGAGAATACCAAAGAAGATCCTTAATTGAAAAGCTAATGGAAGAAGTGGAAGATGCAGACCTAGAGAACGTTGGATGGATGGAGTGAGGAGAAGTATGGAAGCTAGAGATCTGAGGGAAGAAGATGCTCTAGACAGGAACGTCTCATTTTGGAATGAAGGAGAAACACTGTATTGTGGAATATTCCTAATTAAAAACAATTACCAAATGTTAAAAATAACTTAAATATACCTCAAATATACAACTATGTTTTAAATGAAACTTCGATTAGTAGAACAAACCAATACATAGAACGCTACCAGATTATTGGTATTTCACTTACGGTAGATTTGTGTACCATATATCATCACATATTATTACTTCATTAGCATTTGAAAACCTTGACACAATTTCATTACACAGACCTACGCTTTACACATTCTATGGCAACCTCTAAAAAAATATGCAGTTCAACATTAGAATAGATTTAAAAAATAATTAAGGCAATACCTAGGAAACAGAACGTGTTGAATAAGATGGTGTTATTAACATCCGTTTACAAGACGTCCCGAATTCATACTCCGACAAAACTTATTCGGGGTTTTCCTGGATTTCCTCTGCGCAAAGGAAATATGTTAGAATGGAATTTCATGATCCTTGCACTATAAGATTGAAGGGGTTAGGGAAGTAATATAATAAGCCACATTCTATTAAGAAATATCATTTATTACAATTATAGTAAATAAATGTGTTGAAATATCCATAAAATCATTTGTAAGTGCGCCAATAATGGGCTAAAACATATAGACACACACAATGTATTAATATCAATACTGCCCTATTAGTATTTATAATTTTTTGAAACATTAAAATCCTTATATCTCAGAAAAAGCAATATGTGGCTTATCATGTTACTGCCCTAAGCACTTCAATTATAATTTTATGCAATCGCGTTTCGGGACCTAAAATGTGTCCGCCAAACAACTTATGCAGTGAAGAAGGTAGTCACGGCACTACAGAATTATTTGGTGATTAAAACAGCGATGTATTTATCTAAGTTGCCATGGTAACGGTGCCAAATCATGCTTAATCAAGTCTCTAACCCCGGTCAGGACAATAGTTTTGCTATAGTTTTACTCATGTCTAGGAATAGTATTGCTCTTATAGTAACACTGTTGCTACTTGAGGCCGAAGACTGAGTGACAGAAATGGAAATAATAATAATAATAATAATAATAATAATAATAATAATAATAATAATAATAATAATAATAATAATGTTTTATTTATTCTGGCAGAGTTAAAGCCATAAGGCCTTCTCTTCCACTCAACCAGCACAAATACAAATAAATATTTCACAAATATAGATATACACTATACTAATTATAAACAGTTAAAGTACATTAAATGTAGGAATGTAAATTTCATGTACAAACGACATTTTATACGATAATAACAATAATAATACTTACGATAATAATAATAATAATAGCATAGCATGAAAATGCTATGATTGCAGTGAAAGACCTGCCCTCGGGCAGAATTACTGTGGATGGATAATAGATAAAAACGATTATATGGAGATGAATAAAGAACTTCACTCCTTTTATCATGTATAGGAAATGTACAATTTTATATGCTGTAAAAAGATTAAATAAATAGTGTAATTTATTTAACTTGGTTACCGTGTATCATTTTAAATTTCACAAAATAAAGAAAATATTAACTTCTTAACAACAAGGGGCCTTCTCTATAGTTAAATATGCCTAATATGAGTATAATTTTATTACATCCATATTAACCGATTAAAATTTATCTGATGCTGTTAATAGAATGAACCACTGAAATAAATAAAAATATCGATATGGAATTTGCAGTGTTCGTTCCAGAACACTAAAATTAACTTTCACACGTCTCAACTTTAAAGACAAAAAAATTAACGAAAAAGTACAGTATACAAATTATTAAAATTTGTATTTAAATGTGGAGAATTCTGTTATAATTTTTTCAAAGCAACTGATTACAAATTATGAGTTCTATTTTTAAACTAAACATTTGAAAGAAATCTCTTACAATGCGCCAAATCTTACTTTATGAATGACTGTTCCCAGATGGCGCACATAGTACAGCGTTGTCATACGTATTTTCACAGTGTTGGTTTCCAATAACGCTACACCCAATAATCATTTTCTTTTACACTACCGGTTAGACATACTTAATCACATATACTCCACGCCAATTATATTTTTTATACAAGTAACTTTAATATGATTTAAAACTGTTGTTGCAATTAACATGCACGACTCTGTTTCACAAAGTGAATGCTAGCACAATAATGGAACTGTGGCAACATCGCTCTGTGGACACACATGGTATGTCAAAGGTCAAACTAATGCGAGAACCTTTGAAGTTCAAGGACTCCCACACACATTTAAAACGTAAGATCTGCACACTTGTTTTTAATTCCAGTACACAATACTCTAGTGACATATTGAAGAATCGCATAATGAGGAATTATTTAAATACCACTAATAAAAATATAATTTTCTTTCACACAATACATGTGAATTTTTCAATTGCGGTACAGCACAATAACATACATATTGAAGAATCGCATAATGAGGAATTATTTAAATGCCATTCATAAAAATATAATTTTCTTTCACACGCGAAACTTGTGAATTTTTCGCACTGATTGTTCATTTGAAATTTGTGCATATTCTATAATATACGGCTTCAACACTTTCACATGGTGAACTCCATGAGCTGCCGGAATAGCTGCAAAATGTTGAAATCGCTTTTCTAAAAATATGTGTAGCAAGCAACTGAGTGCACCGTGCGTAGTAGCAATATAAATAAAAAAAAGTCAGTCACGGGATTCTAGCGGGAAACGTAATTACAAGACAATGTCGTTAATACTTTTTCGTTAGTTATGCACCGATAACGCAGACTCCCAGAGGAAATTTGAATCAATTAATTATCGTATTGTATACAATAATTTTTATATGTTTTATGTGACTGACTGTAGCTTACACTTAATAATTATAGGGCGCATTTTAATTATCTAGAATATTATAGTATAATTATTAGTATTACATTTACGATCAGGAAGGACCGAAATATGGTATAACAAAAGAGTCAGTGAAACAAAACAAATTTATACAGTGAAATGGTAAAACAAAATTTCGTTTAATTTTGCATGTGATTTCAGATTTCGGAATATGTCATGTTCTACTATTAATTTTAGAATCAAAATAATCCGTATTTCAAACATTAACTTCTAGAATCAGAAAATTGTATCTGTAAAAAAGTATATCTCATCGAAAAAATTACTCCTGCGCCAATTTCAAAATTTTCACATCGGTATGACATTTTCATGGAATTACTCTACATTTACATCCTTCCGCTGACTGCCTTTTAGTTCAAATTGTCACATAAGAAGGGCCAATAATTATTTTATGAAATAGCTGAGCCGAAAAGTCTACCAGATTTCCTAAACCATGTTTATGTTTATACACAGCGGAGTCCAGCAAACAACTGACTGCGTCATGCGTATTAGCAATATAAATGAGGGGACAAAAAGTCAGTTAGTCACGGGACTCCAGCGGGAAAAATAATGACTTTACAAGAAAATGTCATCAATACTTTTTGTTATTTGTGTACCGATAACGTACAATCCAAGAGGAAATTTTAATCCATCAATTATTATATTGTGTACAGTAGTTTTTATCCGTTTTCTGTGACTGATTGACCATAACTTACAGTTAACAACTATATGACACATTTAAGGTATATAGAATATTATAATGCAATTAATATTGTTTCATTTACGACCAAGGAGGACCAAAGCATGGTTTAAAAAATTGTGAAATAAAACGAATTCGTACGACCAAATCATTAAACAAGAAATTGGTAAAATTTTGCGTATTTATTCAGGTTTGGAATATGACAAGTTTTACCGCTACTATTAGATTAAAATAATGCACATTTGAAACATTTTCTTATAGAATTATAAAATTTGATATTTACAGATATATATTACATCAACAAAATTATTCCTACGTCAGTTTGAAAATGTTCACCTCGGTATGACATTTTCATGGAATCGGTCTATAAAAAGTTTGTTTCTATACAAATAAATGAAGGCCAACTTAGTCAACTGTTGAATTACACTTAGATAACCTATATTCGTACAACCATATATAGTGTTTAACGGTAAATTTAAGAGCAATTATTAAATGTGCGTCAGCAGTTAAATAATAGCTTACATGAAACACTTCACTTCTTTCATAGGTTCGTTTATCAGGTCATTAAACTCTAATTTAACTGCATGCATAAACAAATTCTTTCATAGTTTACCTTCTAATGGAATATTTTATGTTACCTCTTGTAACACTTTTGACGCATGATGCAACAGAATTTCTTTTGACATCATTAAAATGGCCGATACACGATTCTCAATGAATGCCATTGTACTTAGTTGTCCCGGAGATAAACAGTACGATGCGTTTTGTATCTAAACAAAGGAATCTGTTCCGCATGTCTGCTTTCCATAGATTGACGTATTAGGGTCAACTTGGGTTCTTTTACTCTTGTTATTTTTAAGTTTTCCGAAATGTTTAACAGATTAAAGGAGCTTTTTATTCCATCCTTATTTACCAGATGATTTAACATCTTTATATTTTTGTACAAATTTCCACATTTTGTCAATTTATCATCATCATCATCATCACTCCAAGGATTAGGCAATTGCCCGTTCCGACTTCATATTGCATCAGCCCAACGTCTTCTAGGTCTTCCAACATCACGCCTTCCTCTTGCTTGATAATTTCTGGCTAACAATGGATATCTCTCCTTGTTCATTCCATCCATGTGATCAATCCATTTCTGTCTGTAATTCGTGACTTTATCCAATAAAGGCTGTACTTTCAATTCTTCTCTTATATCCTCATTTCTTATTCTATCAAGTCTTGTACATCCTTTTACTTGTCTTAGGAACCGCATCTCTGCCGTCTGTATTCTATCCTTCTGTCTTTTCACTGGAGCCCAAGTTTCACATCCATACAATATTGTGGGAACCGCCATAACATTATACATTTTTATCTTGGTTTCTTTTCTAATTTTATTTTTGAATGTTGTCTGTATTGTTCCACACACCGTCTTGTCAATTTAAGTAGACTAAATAAAAATATAAAAATTAGTTATACATTGTTTGATATTCTATTCTATAGTGTTCTGCCCGAGGGCATGTCTTTCACTGCAATCATAGCATTTTCATGCTAGCTGCTTTGCAGCGTTAATAGGGAATTTATAGGTGTAATTGCTTCCCGTTGATTTCCACACCGGTGAATGATGATGACGATGATGATGGCCGGATGATTTTCGGGGTCTGTTGGGCCCTAAGCTTCCTGATATTTGTCTTACAGGTGAGGAAAAATCCCAAATGACCACACCCAGGAGCCTGCCCCGACCGGGAATTGAACCCGGGCCCGATGTGTGACAAGGAAACACACTACCTCGAGACCATACCGGTGTACTGTTTGATATTAGGAGATACAATTTTTGTTTGGCTGGGCTGGAGTCCTGCTCCTACTACTGCTGATGATGATGGAATGAATGAGCCAAAATGTCATCCACTGTACGTTTCTTGTTTTGGGTTCCGGGCTATGCGGATAGATGCCCTTAATATGGCATACTTCCAATTTACTGACCACTTCGGCATCCATTTTACGTTGGATGTGCACTTGTGTACAGAAAAGAGTGTAGGATGGATATACAGAAAGGAACTAAATTCCCATTACAGATTTTAAGACATGTAGTGAGGACCAAGACGGTTACGATTAGAATAGGAACTCATGTCCGGATATGTACCGTTTTTCGCCACACGCAAAATACCACAATACTCGTTGCTCTCTCTCACAGCAGCTGCTTGTCGTCTGGGTTCACAAGAAGGGCTCGATGTGTCGTCCCCTACGTCAACACAGATACGGTATCTTCTTACCGAGTTCTGGTACACACGATCGCCAATCCTTGGTCCTGTAACATCCGCCGCAGCCATAAGCCGCGCCAGTAATTCTTCCTGAAATGTCACAGGGGTCTCGTAAATCGAGATTTCATGTGACCTCACGGGTAGTAGTATATCGGGATCAAATTGGGAGAACGTGTACGATCTTTGGCGTTGAAATGGCGGGTGTGTTGTGGTATTTTTCGTGCGTGTAGTGAAAAAACGGCACATTTCCGGACATGAGTTCCTATGCTAAACGGAACCATCTTGGCCTGTACTATACGTCCTCAAAGTCTGTAATGGGAATTTAGTTACACCGTCTATATTTTGAAGAAAAAGTTTTTGCCTTTTTCTTTAAATTAGGGTATTCAATATTCTTATAAGTTTTAAGATTTTGTAGCTTTGTTAAGTTAGTGAATATTATGTGTGAAAGATATGTTGTATGAGGGAGGAAACATTACTCAAATATGTATTTAACCAAGGCGTCCTATTATAGATGATCATCCATTTGTGCATAAAAATTCTATGATTTTTTAAAAGAAAGCTATCAGATCTGCGAATTTGACCAAGGACTTATTGTAGTAAGTGAAAAAGGAATTCCACTACACTTGATAGCAGTAATTAAGAAAATGTATGAGAAAACAAAAATAAAAAAATAAGGGAACCAATACATATAATAGGAGGAGTTAGAGAAGGTTGTCGACTATCACCCACTCCTTTTAACATTTATTTCGACGACATGATAAGATCATGGAAGCAAATGACGACTGGGGGAATTAACTTAAGAAATATAGTGATAAAAACAGATGACCAGATTTTAATAGCAAAAACAGAGGACGAACTACAATGAATGCTTTATAAACTAAATGAAACATCAAAAAAATACAACATGGAAATATCATCAGAAGGGAGATGGAACTTACTCCTGTCGAAGAATAAGGAATTCGAAAGGTTTAATATCCTGAGGTGGATGATCATCCAGGGGCGACATGTGGTCAAACATATCAAGTTCCCCAAGAGTTATAGCTGGTTTCCTCAACTTAGAACTGCTATTTATTCTCACGATGCTGGTCACCGTTCCCATATTGGCAGAAATTCCATGATGAAATTTCTTCCCTCATGGAGACTCGAACCAGCAAAGTTGGTGCAAAATCTAGCGATTAAAAATTGTGCACCATATTTCTTCCTAGCCTAGACATAGTTTTGCAATAACATTTTTCATCGTCCTTGGGTACCGAACTCGGAACAGCTAGTCAGGAAGCAGGCATACTACCATCTGAGCTAGTGCGTAATGTTTCGTACATTATTTTAATTAAAAAATAGGCCTACGTTTGAGATATCGTGGACATTACTTTTTATTAAAAGAATTTAGGAAAATGTTTATTGGAATGTTATTTCGAAGGCATAAGTAAGAGAAATTATTTCCCATTTCAGCGATATATAATAAAGAAGAAAGAGAAAGATGTTATGCAAAAAAAATTAGCAACAAATACTGGATAACAGTGTATAGGAAATAAAGCGAGAGAATATAAAGGGAGACAGCTGAAAGGTCAAGGGTTTTAAGAACCAGCTGAGATGTGGGAGAGGAACGACCTACTAAATGCATAGCCGTCACAGAATGAAGGTTAAGTCAGAGGTCTTACACAGTAGGCGATTACATTGATATAAGGTAAACACTATCGAGAGATACTTTGAAAGTGTCTTTCAATTTTGTACATAGTAAAAATTCTCTCCCTAACGAAACAATACTATTGCAATACAATTTACACAAAACAATATAATTTCTGCACATTAAATTTATCGAGAATCCGTGTCATCACTAGAATGTGTATGGATGGAGCCTAGTCCTGTCTAACTCCAGGGAAAAAAATCAGAAATACGTTTTCTCTAATTAAAAAAAAGTATAAATAAATATCCTCAACTCAGGGTCGAGTCAAGGAATGAGATGAGATGAAGCTCCTATATAGAGGTCTATGAATTAGAAGGGAACCGGCCGACCACGCCTGACGCACCGTCACGGGGGCAGATGAACGAAATGAAACTAAATGAGATGGAATTGTTGGAGGGAAAACCTCGAGAAAAACCTGCCCAAGCTCCGTTTCGTCCACCATGAAACCGACATGGAGTGACCGAGACTCGATCTCGGAACCCAAGCGGTGAGAGGCGAGCGTCTAACCGCTTGCGCCACGGAGCCGCCTAATAACGTGTTTAAATATCACCATCATCATCATCTTTTTTTTCATTCGATGCCACGAGTTTGTCATTTCAACATTTCTGGTATTCTCTATTAGCACTGGCGTATTGTAACCCACTTCTGAGGTTGGAGCACCTGGAAGGCGGGGTTACGCTGCGCCAAAGATATGATGGATGATGATGATGGTAATAATGCGCCAGAGAGGTTTAATCCTAAACTAAATCTAATGAGGTGAATGTCATAAATGTTGATAATGTTGGCCAGATGATGTTTGGAGACCGTTTGGGCTTTAAAGTTTCCTGATATTTGTCTCATAGGTGAGGAAAATCCCCGAAAAAACCTCACCGCGGAAACTTAACCCGACCGGAGATCAAATCCGGGCCCGGCACGTGACAAGGTAGTACGCTACCTCGAGACCACAACGGTGGACTCGTGGAAGTATTGCATGTACGCCGATTTTAAGCATGAATTCCTTGTGGTAAATATAATGAATATATCTCATACACTATGGGTTAAAAATGTATGGTTTTCTAAGAAAACGAAAATGATACGAAATTTTTTGCTGCATTTCTTTATAGTGATGGCGAGGTTTCGTCTATTTACATGGTAAATATGTGATATTAAATGCCACTTCATTTTTATTTAGTATATTTTTATTCCACGGTTTGTTTTAGCACAAATTAAATTAAAAGAAATTTTAAAAATGTATAAATTACGCTAAGGAAATTGACAATATTGCAAGGGGCCTATTTTCTATTTTATTGAAAAAAATACTAAAGGAAAAAATTGTTTCATTTCATGTCGAATAAAATCATAAAGTAATATATCAATAGCTGTATATAGAGTACGTCGTGTTAGCACAGTGGGCTGACCCAGCCAAAACCTAACCTAACCCAGCCTGAAATTAACCTAAGCTAACTAACCCTAAATCAAACCTAACCGCTCTAAATCAAACATAACTGCCCTAAACCTAACAAATCCCAGCCTAAACCTAACCTAATACAGCATGAACCTAACCTTACCATCCTAACCTAACTTAGGTCAGCCTAAACCTAATTTAATCCAGCCTGAACCTAACATAACCCATCCTAAACGTAACTTAGCTAGCCTAAATCTAACATAACACAGCCTCAATCTAACCTAAGCCAGCCAAAACCTGCGGCTCCAACAGAGAGTTAGATGCTGCTACAGCATCCCTTTTGGGGTTCTAATTGATTTAATTAGCAACCCGCGGGTCCCAAGGCATGGCCTTTTTTGTCCCGCTAATTTTGAAAAATGGGCCGAAAGAGAAAATAATGTAATAAGTGTATAACCACGGCAGTGGTGTGTGGGTGTTGTTGGAGTGTTAATGGTGTATAGTGGACTCATCGAAGTTCGCACGCCCATCAAGGGGAAGGGAATACCAGCTCCAGCCCCAAGTGGCAATAAAATCTTCCATCACCCTTAAGGGGACTACACCGGCAATTAATGGCTGGGAAAGGATATATATATTTTTTTAGATTATTACGTTTATTATTAACATTAAATTTATTTTATAAACTACTAGCGGGACCCGCGACATTGTTCGCGTGAACAAAATAATTTAACAGGTTTGGGTATAAACTAACATACTTAAGTTGATAAGAATTAACTTTGTGTTGTTGGAAAAGTCTTTGTAATTTGATTACCCGGCGTTGCCCGGAAATCTACTTATCCCGATGTTCTTAGCATCAATGAGCTGAACGACAAAAATGGTTATTGTGAATTATCCATGAGAGGTCCACCGCTGTGGTCTCGGGGTAGCGGGCTGCCTTGTCACGCAGCGGACCCGGGTTCGATCCCCGGTCGGGGCAGTTTTTCTGGGTGAGGTTTTTATGGGGGTTTTTCCTCACCTGTAAGACAAATGTCAGGAAAACTTTAAGGCCCAAACGGTCCCCGAAATCATATGGCCATCATCCTTATCATTATCATCCTTACCATTATCATTATCATCATCATCATCCTTCACCGGTGTGGAAAGCAACGGGAAGCTACCACACCTACTCAATTCCCTAGTAAAGCTGCAAGCATAGCATGACAATTCTATGATTTCAGTGAAGGACCTGGCCTTCGGGCAGAATTACTAGGGGATCCATGAAAGATAGACATAATCTGTTGCAGGTCTTTTTTGTAGTAGTAGTTCCATATATTCACTTCTGTGTACATTAATTTGCTGTAATTGTTATTGTTTAGGCAGGAAAAAACCATGTTAAATGTCCAAAAGCGACTTTTTAATTGCACCAATGTCCTATTGTTTTTCGAGATCCTACAGTATGTAGGGCACTATGTTATATACTGTAATTGACCCAGAAAAATTCTCTATCTTATGAAAAAAATTCAAATCGGTCAAACTCCAATTCAAATTGGTAGTTTCTTCTGATCCCCTAAAATAAAACAGAAACACTTCACACTCATTTATATATATATATATATATATATATCCCGTCCAGGCATTTATTTTTCTTATCATACCATATTAAGCTTGCATTGCTCAATGTTAAACATTTAATTATAACATCGATAAAGCGTCACTACTATAAAGTAAAAATGTTCTCTTTAATTTGCTTACTTGTTATAGTCAGCTACTAGATGGCAGTAAAGACCGAGTTCTCGCGACATCTAGTAATAATGGAGAATATAATACATATAAAAGAAAAATAAATGTTTGAATTGGATTCGCCTGGTGGTGTAATGGATATCACGCTGAGGTACAGATTCAGAGATCCGGGTTCGAATCCCGTCCAGGCATTTATTTTTCTTATCATACCATATTCAGCTTGCATTGCTCAATGTTAAACATTTAATTATAACATCGATAAAGCGTCACTGCTACAAAGTAAAAATGTTCTCTTTAATTTGCTTACTTGTTATAGTCAGCTACTAGATGGCAGTGAAGACCGAGTTCTCGCGACATCTAGTAATAATGGAGAATATAATACATATATAAGAAAAATAAATGTTTGAATTGGATTCGCCTGGTGGTGTAATGGATATCACACTGAGGTACAGACTCAGAGATCCGGGTTCGAATCCCGTCCAGGCATTTATTTTTTTATCATACCATATATATATATATATATCATATATATCATATATATATATATATATCATACCATATATATATATATATATATATATGATAAGAAAAATAAATGCCTGGACGGGATTCGAACCATATATATATATATATATATATGCAGTGTTTTAACTTGTTTACAAAGAAAAACTTATAATATTAAAACACACTCTGGAAAATCCAAAATTTTATTAGAATTACTGGGAAATATGATAATCCGACAGTTTTTATTTCTTGTAATTCTTACATGACGTGTTTAATCCATCGGATAGTTATTTTTTTTAATTTGATAAAATATTGTGGAAATATGATCATAGAAGAAAAAATACTAGAAAAATAATATTTTCTAGAACAAAGGTTAATCTCAAGATCACAAATCATTCAATTAAAGGTGGTTTGGCGAGTTACCAAAATATGTATAGGTATTATTCATTAGTCCTATGCGAGGATAAACTAAAAATACAGTTATCAAGGCAAACTGAAAGCGGAAGACAAGGAAGAGGTGAGTTATGGCAGAGTAAGCAGTATCTTATGTAACAAATTTACTTTGGTTAAATGGAGAGCTAATAACGATGATCATAAATCTAACCTTGCAACTTGTTCCTGTGACACTGACATGAAACTGTGTCAAGTAATACTAGTTTTATAGTAACTTTTACTCCTGGCTATTTAAGATCCAGTTGCTTTTATAATTAATATTTTGCAGTTCCTAAAGACTTTTAGCAAATTTCATTAAAAAGTTCTGATTTATATTTTCGTGTGGATTTTTAATCATGAATAGTTAGGGTTCTAAGAACTCAATACATTATTAAATATTTCAGATGCGACGATTGTTTCACGAGTTATAATTTATATTCTATTCTATAGTAATTCTTCCCGAGGGCAGGTCTTTCACTGCAATCAAAGCATTTTCATGCTATGCTTTGCAGCTTTACAAGGGAATTATAGGTGTGGTAGCTTCCCGTTTCTTTCCACACCGGTGAGGGATGATCGTGATGATGGCCGAATGATTTTCGGAGACCGTTGGGCCCTAAGCGTCCTGACGTTTGTCTTACAGGTGGGGGAAAAACCCCGAAAAAACTTCACCCAGGAGCCTGTCCCTACTGGGAATCGAACTCGGGCCCCCTGCGTGACAAGGCAGCACGCTATCTCGAGACCACAGCGGTGGACATAATTTGTACTATTTAATTAAATAAAAAAGGATTTTCACCAAGTAAACGCCAAATCAACTGATTAATTTTCACTATATTTGCATCGTTAAGAACTTAAAAAAATACCGGAAAGAGTAACATTGATTTATCTTGAGTATACGTTAGTAGTAGATATCCATCCATCCATAGTAATTCTGCCCGAGGGCAGGTCTTTCACTGCAATCAAAGCATTTTCATGCTATGCTTTGCAGCTTTACAAGGGAATTATAGGTGTGGTAGCTTCCCGTTGCTTTCCTCACCGGTGAAGGATGATGATGATAATGATAAGGATGATGGTGATAGCCGGATGATTATCTGGGACCGTTGGGCCCTAAGCTTCCTGACATTTGTCTTATAGCTCAGCTAGGCGTCTGTCACGACCGGAAATCGAACCCGCGCCCGTTGCGTGAAAAGGCAGCACGCTACCTCGAGACCACAGCGGTGGACAGTAGACATAAAAAACAAAATTATTAATTTTAATAACACCATGGGATTAATGAAATCAGTAATGAAATCTAGAGAGGTACCAGAGAACGGTTATACAAAACCTTAGCAAGACCTGCACTTTGCTGCGGCAGTGAGGCATGGACTTTGAGGAAAGGAAAGGAGAGCAGGATAATTTTCAGTGTAATGAGATTCACGAGATATGCAGCAGAGTACACCAAGTGGGATTACAAACGCAGTGATAATGTCTTGAAAGAACTACGTTTACAACTTGTTATTACGTACATTCATGAATACCAGAACAACTGGCGACAAATGAGTTCAGATAGAGTTCTCAAAGCCATGCTTCGTTATTTTCCAACAGCGAAGAGATCCCCTGGTCCATCCAAGGAAGCGCTGGATACAAAATCCATCAATGAGTTCGTAACAGGCCTCTAGGCCTAAGACTTGTATGGATAAAGAAGAAAAGCTGATCTCTTATTCATGGAGGTATTTGATGTTTTTGTAAATTAAAAAAAAGTATTTTTAAGAGATTTTTAAGATTTTAGATTTAAGATTTAAGATTTATTTAGCCTGGTGGAGTTAAGGCCATGTGGCCTTCTCTTCCACTCACCAGGACAAACATATATTACATAAGAATATAACAATCTTAATTAACTCTAATATTAAACACTAAGTAAAAATTTGATCAAAAGATATCTAATATACATATTACGATCTATAATACAACCAGTTAATATTAGTTAAAATTAAGACTAAAACTAATAATAAAATGTATACAAGCAAGACATATTAAATTGTCCCTGTCTAGTGTATATAAAAAACAGGAAAATAATGAGATATAGAAAACTAATTTTACGATTATACAATATTTAAAACAAAACAAATAAAATATATTTGTTATTCTTAATATTATTTACATAAATAATTAATATATTAATATTGCTAAAAGAATACTATCAGTGAGGTGTATAAGTTAGTTTGTTATTAAATAATTCTTTAGTTTGTTTTTGAAGGATGTTATAGTTTGACAGTCTCTGACATAGGGTGGAAGGGAATTCCATGTTTTGGTAAGTGACACCGTAAAAGATAATGAATAATATACAGTGTGATGAGGCGGGATATAAAGGACAATGTGCTGATGGGATCGAGTGTCAAGATTATGTGTGTCGGATAGTCTGATGAAGCGGCGTGATAAATAATTAGGCGATGATGTGTGAAGTATTTTATAGAGAAGGGATAGGGAATGGACAGTTCTACGATCTCTTAGACGAAACCACGATAATTGTTCCAGGGACGGTGTAACATGGTATGTATGTGTTCCAATTTTGTATCATGCCCGAGTGGTATGAGACACGCAAAGGTATCTAAAATGGGAAGGTTAAACTAAGAAAAGAAAATAAAGAAACAACATACATTTTAATTGCGGATTAATTAGTGTACAACAACAGTTTTGCGATTTTTTTGTGTCAGTATAATTGCACATAATTCATATTGCTGCGAAAACTAATAAAGTAAACAAGATAATTTGCTACTCGCGCATTAATATATATTTAGAAATGCAGGTTTTTACTAATGAAAATAAAATTAAACATTCGGGAAACAAACATGATATTTGAAAGGTCTAATCACAGATGAAGGTCTCACAGCCTAAACCACCTATAAAACATTAATTATAATTTTTCTAACAAAAATACAACACCGCATGCAACCAGGTTGTATTTTATGACATTTCTGGCTTTCTCTCCTGGCATTGGCGGAATTGTAAATTAATACCTTAGGTTGGGACATCTGGAAGGCGGAGTTATGTTACTCCGTTGATAAATGAAAATGAGCGCCCAGGAGAGACCTTAATCTAAATTTAACCTAAATTCCAGACCATGGGCAACCACAAGAATAATTTCCTTAAGGAAAAATCCCGGTCAAACCATAGGTATTTTTCTTTAAAGGCAATTATTCCTGTGGTTGTCTGTGTTCTATACTAGGAGAATATTAATTATTGCAGCAATTTTTAGTGAAATATCACTAAAAGTTTATAGAATAAAATAAAGTCATTGTGGAATTTTACGCGATCAACTGTTGTGTTTTATTACGAGAAAACAACGTGAGGACTACCCCTCCCCTGGCAACGCGGTATAGCATGTTTATATCTTTTCTCTACCCTCTCTCTCTCTCTCTCTCTCTCTCTCTCTCTCTCTCTTTTATGATTTTATAGGCTCTCCGAAGGGCGTTCTAAATAATTTGGTATCTTAATAATATCTTTGGATAGGTAGCGGGCCGAGGAGTACATACATATAAAGGAATTCATGAGGTGAAGTCAGGAATCCTAGTAAGAATTCAGGTTGCTATACTCTACATAAAGGAAAGTCTATGACACGGGTTACAAATTGTTTAATAAAACTAGGAATAAAATATTAGCAGGACGAATTTATGTAAGAATATGGCAACCATTAAATAAATATCAAAAGTATAGGATAGAATCTGTCAATATTAAAATTGAATTTTAAATGCAACATGTACTAATAATTTTAGTTCAAGAAAGAGAGAGCTGAAGTTCAGGCTTTACCCGTAGATTAAGAACTATCAATTTTTTGGTATTAATTTTTTAGAGCTTAAATCCTTTTTCATAAATTAAATATTCCTAAACATTCCTGAAAGCGTAAATAAAACTCTACTTACGTAGACTGCCCTGCAGGACGGCTGATGTGTCGCCAGGATGCAGCCCGGGACCTTACTGTCCCTAGCCCTCTCTGGTTCAGTTTTTTATAGTATTCTTCTAGCCTATTCTCTTGACTTGTTTTGAAAATTTCCTAACTCTTGTCGCAAGATAAAACATCATATTTCTGGAAAAACTTTCGCTATTATCCGATTGAGGGTCTTTCCACTTTTCAGCGGTTGCCCTTTTACCAGCCGGCTGCTGGCCTTTCACATCCACATGTGTCAATCACAGAGGTAGATGATCAACAGCCAGTGTAGGGGTGACATGTGGTTAGCATGTCGAGTCCCCCAGCCGTTATAGCTGGTTCCTCAACCTGGAGCCGCTACTTATTGTAGCTACCCAATTGCCTCACGATGCTGGGTGGGCACCGGTCCCATACTGGCGGAAATACCATGCGAAAATTTCTTCCCCCATGGAGACTCGAACCAGCGCAAGTCCCGTAGCTCTGCGCCAAGGCTTCCTACCTTAACCGCTCGGCTACGCTATTATATAAACATATTTCTAAATCTATCTAAATGAGTTGCTACAATTTGTTTGTTCAGTAGAAGCTACAGGGTGATTTAAGATTAATATGTCAATTATTTAAATAAACGATGTAATATTAATCTGGTTAAACCCGTGATTTATCATAAGTAATGCCACGAGTGATTTCCAAATTATCGATAAATTCACGACTCACGAAGTGAGGAGTGAATTTATCTAGAGAATTTGGAAATCAAGAGTGGCATTTGTTAGGACTATTTAACGAATAAAATAAAGCTGTTTACTCACAAATCATTATTTAACTACAGTTATTTAAAAATATTTTTATATTTAAAGTAAACGGTGATGTTTGAAAACTAATGAGAAACGATAGGTAGCCTACGCTTCTACTGCTTCTTTTGTTTATCACTGCAACCAGATCATACTATTTATTGCCAAAGGAACGCAATATTGTAAGAATGCTCTCTAGTGGAGAAAAAATGAAACACATCAATCTGTATATTAATTCATTTTTGATGTCGTATACATTTAAGAAAGTGCAAACAGTGGTTTCTTTTTTGGTGGTATAATCAATTGCTACAAATGTTGACATGTAAGCACTATTATATACAATCTGGTAGCCGTATTTGTTATAGGCTCAGTCACTGCAAAATAACGGTCAGACCTGTTCAGAATATTAAAAGGAGGAGCTTTGCTTAATATATGATAATCCTAACGTTGATAATTATTTCGTGAAACACGTCTCTGATTGGTTGTAATACAGAAATCATTGAAACGTGATTGGTCATTGACTCCCATTTGGGGCATGAGTTAAATAGTCAAGTTAAGCCCTATCAAAACACTCTCTCTAACATTTTTGATACACCACGCTTGTGGGTTATAGACAGGGTTTTACATGAAGTTGAAGTTATTAGCCTGTAGTGACGTATCTGCCATTAAATAATCCTCTCGCCTATGCTAAGATGATCGTCAAGCTCTGATTGAATGTGATATTAGCGGCCAATTTCTAGTTCAAGGTCTTCTGTGCCGTCATTGAATAGAGTATAATTTACAGTAAAAGCTCCTTATTAGCGGGAGATATGTTCCGTAAATATGCCGCGAATACAGAAACCACGAATATGGAATGGTAATTTGTATGGGTATAAAGGGAATACGTTCCAAGGTTACAGAATAAAATTAAAATTATCAAAATAAAACCAATTAATGAGGGATTTTGAACAATTTCCATTAATTATTACTGTTAGGTTTAGGCAGGACTTAAATAACTTTTTTTCCTGTTTTGCCGCTTTAAAAGATCTTTCAATTAAGATTGATATTCAGCTGTGAATTCTGCGATAGAATTCCTTATTTTGTCTTCGAATTTATTGATTCATTAACATTGAAACAGCGTGATATAGAAGCAAACGACTCGCCAACGCGTATAAACGGTCAAGCATTTGTATTTTTACTTTAAGCGGCAACTATTTATTTTTTTTCCTCTTCAGTACTAATTTTTCTTTTCTTTTACTCGACATTATAAACTGGGAACAAAGTACAAGATATGTGTTATTCAATCAAAATTATTGCAACGAATGACA
This sequence comes from Diploptera punctata, assembly GCA_030220185.1. Lineage (NCBI taxonomy): Eukaryota > Metazoa > Arthropoda > Insecta > Blattodea > Blaberidae > Diploptera > Diploptera punctata. The sequence goes on along the minus strand of JASPKZ010003066.1, from coordinate 2,007,638 downwards.
AGTTGAAACAACAATATACCGATCGTGGCGATGGAGGCATTTATCAAAGTACATATCGGCACGTGAAATACGACAACAGTTTTTAACAAAGAACTTTAGGGTTAGTGACAAAGTTTCTTTTATTTTGATATTTATTTGTCCATTTTGTTTGAATCACTATTTGTAAAACGCCGCCTTGGCACCTGCCTGCAGTAAAAAAAAATTGCTGGTGGTTAATAAATGACACTAATCCTTCTAGTATACCGACTGGATTCGCGAATAAAGAAATTTTTAGCCGCGGAATACAGAAACTGTGTCGCAATTTTTAACCCGCGAATAAGGAGCTTTTACTGTATTTAGGTAAGGGAGCATATTCTATGGAATATGCCTGGATCAAAGGTGGGTACCGTGCGACTCAGTGGCCAGGCCCGTTCAGTGTATAATAACTCGATCGATATTGAAGACTCAAATTAAGTCGTGCTTCAGAGATTGTCCGTATATGACCTAGGTCCTTCAATGTAATAGGGAATGCACAACTGACCAGCTCCTCTTAAAAAAACATAATCGTTAAAGAATCTCAACAAAATAAACTTGGACTGATACTTGGAAAAAATACATGTAAAAACGACCGACAAGGGAACTGTCAACCATTGCATACCTTGAAATTTCTTTCATAAACGTTGTGATGTACAAAGGCCATGTCCAAAAAAATATATTTCGTTTTTAACTGTAAGGCACTTAATGTAGCGTCAAATCTCTCATTTAAATTATAGGGAAGTAATTCAACTCCTGTATTGGTAGATTGGATAATGCTCCCTACATGCCGTCCGCTCAGTGTTCCACCTCACTCCACTCAGCTCTTATTCTTGCAGGGATGTCCATCTGTTCCGTTCAGTGGGTTGCAATTACAGGATTCTGGCTTCGATTTCTGTGCCTTGCAAGTAAAACGGCAGATTTTTTGGACACGTCCTTGATACATCATAGGGCTTCTCTAGGATAAATTCCAAGGTAGGTTTAGGCATGCAATGGTTGACCGTTCCCTTGTAAGAATGTAGTTGTTAATTGCAACATGCAATTTGAATTATTGAAGACCTTATAAAAAAAAAAAATATGTAAATTGAATAAGAATGAAGGACAAATAAAAAAGTGTTATGAAGGTCAAAGCTTGATATTTAAAAGTTAATGCAGCTGCAGAATAAGAAGAAAAAATACAATTTTTTATATAGAGTGAAATGGTCTAATATCGTTGATGCTTCTGTGCCTGCATTTATCCACAAATCCATCATCCATCTGGTTCCGAGTATCACCATCTTGAGACGTCCAGGTGTAATTGTGAATATTCTTATGTTGAAATGTTATGCTCTCAACAATAAGATTCTTTAAGATGGCAAAGGTGACTAACCTAACCCCATTGTCGTTACTATCCTCATGAAAACTGAATTTGGCTATTGGTGGCCTGAATATATCTTCCCGTCCCACTTTTGCATTAAAATCTCCTAATACAATTTTCATATGATATGGCGAAAGACTATGGATATATTATCAGTACATGATTTGCCTGCAGTGAACCCACTTTGTTCTTCCTTATCTTTGTATCCTTAATTGGAAAGCTAATGGAAGAAGTGTAAGAGGCAGCTAGAGATTTGAGGGAAGAAGATGCTTTAGACAGGAACCTCTGCCGACAAATCACTTTGGGTTGAAGGAGAAAAAACTGTATTGTGAACTATTAATTTTATTATAAATTCCAATTCATCATAGAACTCATCCTTGACCTTGTCATCCTGTGGAACCAAGTACATTTAGGATTACAAAATCTTATCGTTTACCCTGTAGAATTATGTATGATATTCTATCACTGACAAACTTAATATCTCGGATAGCGGAAAGGATCCTCATTCGAACTAAAAAAAAGTTCCAAATTCAGGTCTCGTTGCATCCCTATTATATAATACAAAGCTTCCTGATTCCTGACTACCTTCTCCTGACCATCTAACTTACAGTAAAGCAACTAGTTGCTAACGACTGCATTAAAATAGTTCTTGTCACTACTTTATTTATAACCCTCATATTTAACTACGCATCTCGCACAAGTTTTTTTTAGGGGGGGGGGAGATCAGGTTTACTGGAACTTTTTTTTCTACTAATATGTACTTCCATAGATTACTCAATCACAGCAGATATTGAAGCAATAGTACGTAAATAATGAATAGTTTCGAATTATGCAAATTATTTGTTTATTTTTTAAATAACGAAATCAAAGATGTTATCAAATAGTCCTTGCAACTACATAGTTTTGAATACTGGTAACTAATGACAAATGAAATTAACATGTAACCAGAAACAAAATAAATATTACACACTAATGGAAATCATTAAACTAGCTAATTCTCGCGTATTTACTCAATAAACAACGAAAAGAAAAACAATTTAATGGGAAGTTACAACATTGTAGTTTATTTAACAAAAACCAAGGTTTACTGGAGGAAGTTAAATAATTGTTTTACGTAAATGTGATTTTTTTAACAATTCTGGGAAGACTATTTTTCTGTAATAAGTATTTCTTAAAGAAGAAAATTCTACGAACAATTCCACCAAAATAAATAATGAGAAACTTCAGACACAGTAAAGTTCGAGAATAACAGAATTGGTAAGCTTGAGGAGCAGATAAAATTGATTCACAATACATGAGATAACGAGAGTTGTACGGCCTAAATTTGTTGTAGGCGTAGACGTTTCATAACTCAATTGGAAAACTTAAATATATGTTCCTAGATAAATGTTTTTTAATTGATTTATTCGCTATATATATGTTATAATTAAATTTTTGACATTGAGCAATACAAGCTTCTTATGACATGATAAGAAAAATAAAGGCTCGGACGGGACTTTAACCCGGACCTCTGGATTTATATCCCAGTGCGCTACCGATTACGCAACCGAGCAAGTCTAGTACAAACATTCATTTTTCTTATATATATATATATATATATATATATATATATATATATATATATTCTATGTTTGTACTAGAATTGCTCGGTTGCGTAATCGGTAGCGCACTGGGATATAAATCCAGAGGTCCGGGTTCAAGTCCCGTTCGAGCATTTATTTTTCTTATCATGTCATATATATATATATATATATATATATTCCACCGCTGTGGTCTCGAGGTGGCGTGCTGCCTTGTCACGCAGCGGGCCCCGAGTTCGATTCCCGGTCGGAATAGGATCCCGGGTGAGGTTTTTTCGGAGTTTTTCCTTACCTGTAAGACAAATGTCAGGAAGCTTAGGGCCCAACGATCCCCGAAAATTATTCGGCCATCATCATCATCCTATAATTACCATCATCAACCTTCACCGGTGTGGAAAGCAACGGGAAGCTGCCACACCTATAATTCCCTAGTAAAACTGCAAAACATAGAATGAAAATATTTTGATTGCAGTGAAAGATCTGCCCTCGGGCAGAATTACTGTGGATGGATTATAAAAAACATTAATCTAGGAACATTATATATATATATATATATATATGTGTGTGTGTGTGTGTGTGTGTGTGTGTGTGTGTGTGTGCACCGTTGTGGTCTACGGGGTAGCGTCGTTGTCTCGTACGCAGCAGGCCAGGGTTCGATCCCCAGGAGAAGTTGCCTGGGTGATGATTTTTTCGGGGTTTTTCTACCTGTAAGACAAATGTCAGGGAACTTTAAGACCCAAACTGTCCCCATACATCATTTAGCCATTACAATCATCATTAACATATCCGCCATGTTTAGTATATATGTGTGTTTGAATGTTGTGTTTTGTCTTAATGTTGTGGCCCTGAAATTGAGCTGATCACTCATTCGGGGAGATCCTCCATGTCCTTGCGTGGTCAAGAAAGTATGTATGTGACCCATAGTTAATATTCCTCTACCGATAGGTCATGTTACTGTAAGGTCCGGGTAGCACGTGGCAAGTAAACGTATGTAAGAGGTTAAACTACGTCAAAAGAATGGAAATTATATATATTTATATTTATTACATTAACTAATACCTGGCGTGCGCTGCTACGCCTAAATAAATGAAAATTAATGTGTTATTATGTTTAGTTGAATAAGTAAATGGAAAAATAATAATAAATGTATATTTTTAGATACCCCGTGCTGAATACCCGGCGTTGCCCGGGAATCTACTTATCCTGATCTTCTTGACATAAATCAGCTGAAATACGAAAAATAATTATGTGTTTTACGTTTAGTTAAATCAGTAAAAGGAAAAAAAGTATATCGTAATTATTTTTAGATACCCCGTGCTGTTTACCCGGCGTTGTCCAGGAATGTACTCTTCCCGATATTCTTGGCATAAATGAGTTGAAACACAAAAATTAATGTACTTCTTATGATTAGTTGAATAAGTAAATTGAAAAATAATTATAAATATATATCGTAATTATTTTTAAGATTCCCCGTGCTGATTAGGCAGTGTTGCCCGGGAATCTATTCATCTCGATATCCTTGGCATAAATGAGCTTAAAGACAAAATTCGTTATTATAAGTTATCCATAAAAGAATATCCGCCATATGCTGCTATGCTTGCACAGTAATCTACGTACTTGTCTCGATCTTCTTGGCATCAATGAAAGACAAAAATGGTTATTGTGAGTTATCCGTATGAGATAAACATATCTATGTCGCGGACCTTTTTGTAGAGCGTTTTGAGATATTCAATTCTGTGTACATTAATTCTGTGTATTTGTTATGGTTTAGGCAGCGTAAGCCATTTAAGCTTCCAAAGAGCTATTTTTTTCACGTTTTCCATTATAAAGGAAAGGGCGATTTTTAAGGGTGTAGAATTTGAGTATCACAACTTTCTTATAGCCTATGTTCATTCCGGGAATCTCCTGAACATTTTGCAAAATAGCCCTATCACAATCGGATCAACGATATGACCGCGCATTAAGTACGAAAACAAACAAACAAACAAACAAACATTAATTTTTATATATTAGATAACTGATTAACTCATGGCACTATCATGGCCGTGCCATGAACCACAGGGTTCGATAGGCCCAGTAAATTAGTTACGTTCTTTATAACACGAGGGATTAAAAAGGAGATAGCATTTTCATTGAAATATCATAGCATTTAATAAATTTAATCACTTAAAAATTATATGAGTTTGATATACTCAAATCTTGGTTTTAAAGTCAGGTATGTATATATTTACCCCACACGTTCCTCGTGGAGACACGCGTGTTCCCGTAGCGGGAATTTGATGACCAAGGTAATATAGTTAAGCTTATTTACCTACAAATGTCACTGAGTGACATGTGGCAACACATCGGCTCATTGAGACATCTAGTAGGCAACTGAGGTATTATTTGGGTGGGAATGGTCAGTTAAATTTTGCTCAGAGACACTAATTCAGGTTTGAGGTTCTTTTACGAGTTCGAAAATCTGCAGACTCGGGATCAATAGCTTAAAATCCCTCCCGGATAAATTATTTCACATCCCTAGGCCACTGTATACATTATGTGAAAACAAATCCAATGCAGTAAAAGCTCCTTATTCGCGGCTCTCTTATTCGCGGGTTCAAAAATTGCGACACAGTTCCTGTATTCGCGGCTAAAAATGTCTTTATTCGCAGATCCAGACGGTATATTAGAGGAATTAGTATCCTTTATTGACTGATAGGCAACTTTTTTTTACTGAAGGTACGTGCCAAGTTGGCTTTTACAAAGAGCGATTCAAACCAAATGGACAAATTAATATCAAAGTAAAACAAAACTTACTGTCACTAAGTCTAAAGTTCGTTGTTAAAAGCTGCCGCCGCAGTATTTCACGAGATGCTATGTTCGTTGATAAATGCCGCCCTCCCTACGCTCGGTATATTATTGTTTCAACTTGTCATTCGTTGCAATAATTTTGATTGAAGAACACGGGTCTCTTCTGATTTGTTGCCAATTTATAATGTCGAGTAAAAGGAAAGAAAATTAGTTCTGAAGCGGAAAAAAGTAGTGTTGCCGCTTAAAGTAAAAATAGAAATGCTTGACCGTTTGTACGCTTGCGTCTATATCACGCTGTTTCAATGCTAATGAATCAAGAAATCCGAAGACAAAATAAGGGATTATATCGCAGAATTTACAGCTGAATATTAATCTTAATTGAAAGGTCTTTTAAAAAAGCGGCAAAACAGGAAAAATTACCAAGTTATTTAATTTCTTGTCTAAACCTAACAGTAATAATTAATACAAATTGTTCAAAATCTCTCATTAATTGATTTTATTTTGATAGTTTTTATTTTATTTTGTAACCTTGGAACATATCACCTATATACCCATACAAATTACCATTCCATATACGCGGTTTCTATTTACTTGGCATATTTGTGTAACATATCCCCCGATAATAAGGAGTCTTTACTGTACTTATTATATTATAATGTAATGTACAATTGAACTTCCATAAATTGTTTTTTTTGCCTAAAATTCTGCAACACTTTTTGAGGTATTCGGTAATTTACAAGAAGCCGGGACTGCATTATTGCCAGATTTTCCACTGAACAATAGACACATGAAAACTAATTAACAATAAAAACAATAATAGTGATGGTCCTAAAAAGTTAGACTTATACGAATGTTTCTAAATGCGTAGGATGCGTGTAGGCAAACAGTTTTCGGACACCTTTGAAATCCAGAATGGGTTGAAGCAAGGAGATGCACTATCTCCTCTATATTTAATTTTGTACTAGAGCATGCCATCAAATCTTTAGAGGATGAGGAAGGCCTACAACTGAATGGTATTAATAAGCTGTTTGTTTATGTTGATGATGTAGTACTATTGGCCGATAGCGAGGAGATACTAAAGGACAACACGCACACACTATTGAGTAACACTAAGGAATTAGGACTGGAAGTAAATATCAATAAAACTAAATATATGGTCAGACGTAGAAATGCATTATATAATGGAAATGGACAGCTAATGACAAATGAGGGAAATTTTGAGGAAGTGGCTGAATTCAAATACCTAGGAACAATAATCACAAATACGAATGAGATGCACAAAGAAATTAAACATAGGCTCAACTCTGGAAATGCGTGCTATTATTCATTGCATAGACACTTGATGTCCCAACTCCTTTCAAAAAACGTTAAACTGAAAGTATATAAAACTATTATTCTACCAGTTATATTATATGGGTGCGAAACAAGGACACTTACTTTAAGGGAGGAAAGGAGATTACAAGTATTTGAGAATAAAGTACTTAGGAAAAATTTTGGACCAAAGAGAGATGAACAGATAGGTGAATGGAGAAGACTATTTAACAATGAACTACATGGTCTTTATAGGAAGCCAGATATAATAAGAACAGTTAAGTCTCGTAGACTGCAATGGGCAGGACATGTTGCACGTATGGGGAATGAAAGACTTGCATGGAAGCTTCTTGTAGGAAAGCCAGAGGGAAGGCGCCCAGTTGGTAGACCAAGAATGAGGTGGGAGAATGACATTAACTATGATTAGAGGGAAGTAGATTATACAGGGAATGATTGGAAAGCATTAGCTCAGGATAGGGATGTATGGAGAGCTTATGTCCGCGCAGCCATGAACCTACGGGTTCGATAGTGCCAGTGAGTAAGTAAGTAAGTAAGTCGAAGAGGAATTTAAGCGAGATAAAAACAAAAAAATACTGTTATAGATTCGTGTTAGCTTTTTAAGTTTCAGACTGAAGAAAAATTAAAGCCTAATATAAATGTGACGTAACGATTAACCGTATTTAGACAAAGAGAATAAATGTAAAGTTAGGGTTAATTATATGTTAGGCTTTTAAATTGCGAAGAGATACTAGGGCCGTCACGGAGATACTATAAGTAACATTAAGAAATTGTGACAGGACGTAAACATCAATAAAACTGCAAAATTTTCGATTTTTTAAGCCATTTTTCGAAAAATTCGTGCATTTTTTCGGATTTTCTCCTGCTAGGACTGGCAGTGATAGAAGAAGCAGTAAGGCAGTAATCCCTGCTGCTCAAACAAATAGAGGAATTCGCTCTGGCTTTATGCTAATAGGTTTTATATTGATAATAGTAGAAATAAAATTTAATGGAAATGGACAGTTAATGATAAATGAGGGAAATATTGAAGAAGTGACTGAATTCAAATACCTAGGAACAATAATTACAAATAGGAATAAGATGCAGAAATAAATTAAATGTATACTCAATTCTGGAAACGCACGCTATTATAAAAAAAGTTAAACTGAAGACATATAAAACTGTTATTCTGCTAGTTATTTTATATGGATGCTAAACATTAACTCCTACTTTAAGGGAGAAGAAAAGATTGCGGGTATTTGAGAATCAATTTCTTAGGAAAATATTTGGACCAAAGAGAGATGAGCAGACATGCGAATAGAGAAGACTGTAAAAGTGAGCTACGTGATCTTTATAGGAAACCAGATATAATAAGACAAATTAAGTCGTAGATTGGGATGGATAGGGCATGTGGCACGAATGGGGGAATGAAAGAGAGGCATGGAAGCTTTTTTTAAGAAAACCAGAGGGAAAACGCCCAGTTGTTAGACCAAGAATGAGGTAGGAGAATAACATTAACCATTATTTGAGGGAAGTAGATTATACAGGAGACGATTGGAAAACATTAGCTCGGGATAGGGATGTATGGAGAGCTTATGTCCACGCTGCCATGAACCTATGGGTTCGATAATGCCAGTGAGTTAGTTAGTTAAACATTTATGTGACGTAACGACTAGCCTAGATTCGACAAAAATTACAAGAGGATAAAGTTGGGATGAATTGTATTTATTAAGGCTTTTAAATTTATGACATGTGTATGTAAGTATGTAGCAAGTGAATACTAAGTTGAGAGGAAAAGCTGAGTGAGTGCCGTGTTGCATCGTAGCAAAATACCCTTTATAATTATTTAATAAATAAAACTAATAAAGTTTTATATAATTTTCATAAATATTTATTTTATTTAATACTAGCTAATACCCGGCGTGCGCTGCTACTCCTAAATAAATGAAAATGAATGTTGTTTTATGATTAGCTGAATAAGTAAAAGGAAAAAAATATATATACATTAACATTTTGTAGATACCCCTTGCTGATTACCCGGCGTTGCCCGGGAATCTACTTATCCCGATCTTGTTTATATAAATGAGCTGGAATACGAAAATTAATGTGTTTTATGTTTAGTTAAATAAGGAATATGAAACATTTATATCGTAATTATTTTTAGATACCCCGTGTGCTGTTTACCCAGCGTTGTCCGGGAATCTACTCATCCCGAACTTCTTGGCATAAATGAGCTGAAAGGCGAAAATTAATGTCTTCTTCTTCTACTACAAGGTTTAGGCTATGCAGCCTGTTCCGGCGAAGTTAAAAGTGGAGTCCATCTTCTAGCGTGGTCGGCCAACATCTATTGTTCCTCTGGGATTATAAAGGAAGGTTCTTTTAGGTATTCTTTCGTTGTTCATTCTCATTAAGTGTTCTGTCCATTTCTTATTATTTTCACTGATTTTATCTTCAATTTTATATATATTTAATTCTTCTCGTATAGTTTCATTCCTTATTCTATCCGCTCTTGTGCATCCTTTCACATTACGTAAAAAAGCTTAAATTGTATAAAACAATTGCTGTTCCGTTGCTGTTGTATGGAAGTGAAAATTGGATAATGAAATCAAGGGATAAAAGCAGGATACAGACTGCGGAAATGCTATTTTTACAAAAATTAATGTACTTCTTATAATTAGTTGAATAAGTAAAATGAAAAATAATTATATATGTATATCGTAATTATTTTAAGATTCCCCGTGTTGATTACCCGTTGTTGCCCGGGAATCTACTTATCTCCATCTTCTTGGCATAAATGAACTGAAAGATAGAATGCGTTATTGTGAGTTATCCGTAAAAGAATACCCGCCACATGCTGCTGTGCTTGCACAGGAATCTACGTACTTGTCTCGTTCTTCCTGGCATCAATGAAAGACAAAAATGTTTATTGTGAGTTATCCGTAAGAGATAAACATATGCTGTCGCGGACATTTTTAAACAGCTTTTTGAAATATAGAATTCTGTGTACATTAATTTTGTGTATTTGTTATGGTTTAGGCAGCGTAAGCCAATTAAGCGTCCAAAGAGCTATTTTTTTCACGTTTTCCACTACAAAGGGATATTTTTTAAGAGTGTATGAATTGAGTATCACAACTCTCTTATAGCCTAATGTTCATCCCGGGAATCTCCTGAACATTTTTCAAAAAGCCCTATCACAGTCGGATCAACGGTATGGCCGCGCATAAAGTACGAACAAACAAACAAACATTAATTTTTATATATTAGATTCGTAACATCTGATTCATCAGACAAATGCCATAAATACAAATACATTTTCTGTAATTATAGGCATAAATATAAAATTAATTTGTATTTATGATATTTGTCTGATGAAAATACAGTGTATTTAAACATCTGATACGAATGTTAAAAATTATATAAAACTTTGAAAATGAAATAAATAGTTATTTAGGCAACTAGTTATAAAAGCAGAGGTTTAGTAAAGAGATGCTCAAGTCAGAACACAACAGAAGGGAATGTTGTAAGAGCAGCGAGTTACTAAACCTAATTTTGTAACGTGTTGTCTACAATATTTTATATTCGTTCAGAGTATTTTAGTATATGTTGTATATTTACTGACATTTATTGCAGAAACGATATGTTTAGAGAAAGAGTAACGTGGGCTTTAAAAAAATAGATATGATAAATCAACAAATATTGTTGTTATATTCTGCAATTTTGGGCACTACTTTCATATATGAATTTAAAGTAAAAATGAGCGAGAATGTAATATTCACAGTTCAACCAGGAAAAATACCTCTGATAGTAAAGAAAATGTGTCCCCAATAGTATTAACAAATTGTAATGATCATAATTAAAGTGTATTTTTTAGCGTTTTGTGTTGATCTGTGATATTAGGTTCTTGTTAGAATATAAAGCATTAGATTTTTGGTGCCTACTCCATACTGGCGAATCTAAAGCGTCATTGATTTGTTATGATAGTTGATAAAGCTTTTGTTAGTTTTGAGTTATTAGAATACATCATGAATTTCAGTCAGCACAGTTATACACCATAATCAAGATATTATTAAACGATTATATTTACAACATGGAAATCGTATCTTAAAATTTTCAACACTCAGCAACATCAATCCACTTCCTATAAACAACAAGCTTGAAAGTATTCAATCTTTATAAGATTCATAATGTGTTTCCGTTTGGAGGTATTATTCTAAATTAAAATATATTATATTCACCTGAAAGGTCCGTCTGCTCAACTTAATTAATTACGTAACTGTAGCGCTTTCGGGACTTGTCCCAATGGCTATAACGAAGAAATGAAGAAATCATAGATAAACTCGTAAATAAACAAAAGAGAAAGAACAATATAACCAACGTACCTAAAGTAGAAAAAATAATCTGACAACAAGAAGAAAACATGGATAACACTTACGTACACAGGAAAAGAAACGACAAAATTAGCCAATACACTAAAGAAAGCCGATAAAAACGTAAAAATAGCATACAGAACTAATAACAAATTAAACAACATAATAAACAATAACATTGAAGAAAATAACATTTTCAACAACAAAGGAATATATAAATTGACTATGTAAGGACTGTAACAACTATTTTATATAGGAAGTACATAACAGAAGTTTCTAACACTCAGTATGTAACGTAACACTTTCGCGACTTTATTTCCACGCAGAAGGAAACACCCCTAACAGTAAATTTCCAGAGAAAATAATCGAGCGCTGAGTAAACGTACTCGAAGAGATGGAAATCATGAAAGCAGCTCACAACAACGACAATCTGATAAACGAAAACGAACCCAATACATGTAACCCCCTCTCCCAGATCTTCAGTGAAACACCAGTTTCGAATCCTGCCGATGATGGGACAAGCCACGAAAGCGCTTACTTACTCTTACTCGCTGGCACTATCGAACCCGTAGGTTCATGGCCGCACGGACATAAGCTCTCCATACATCCCTATCCTGAGCTAATGCTTTCCAATCATTCCCTGTATAATCTACTTCCCTCAAATCATAGTTAATGTTATTCTCCCGCCTCATTCTCGGTCTACCAACGGGGCGTTTTCCCTCTGACTTTCCTACAAGAAACTTCCATGCACGTCTTTCATTTCCCATACGATCAACATGTCCTGCCCATCGCAGTCTACGAGACTTAACTGTTCATATTATATCTGGTTTCCCATAAAGACCATGTAGTTCATTGTTACGAAGTCTTCTCCATTCACCTCACTGTTCATCTCTCTTTGGTCCAAAAATTTTCCTAAGTACTTTATTCTCAAATACTTGTAATCACCTTTCCTCCCTTAGGGTAGGAGTCCATGTTTCGCACCCATATAATATAACTGGTAGAATAACAGTTTTATATATTTTCAGTTTAACGTTTTTTGAAAGGAGTTGGGATATCAAGGCCCAGAAATCGCTACAGTTACATAATTAATTAAGTTGAGGAGACGGACCTTTCAGTTGAATATTCCATAATTTTATATTTTAAGCTTGAATTAAGTGTTACTAACCTGTAGCGGGTAGCCCAGAATGTGGAGTTATAGTATTCAACAACCATGATACAATAACATAGCAGCAAGCTGTTATAAAGTGAGAAAGTGACTGAAGTTAACACTTGCCAGACACACTACTGATTTGTATGTGAAGATGACAACAGTTGGAAAGTGTAAGTAGGTCGTCTGCAAACAATTTGTGAGGAATTTAATGACATAGCTACATTTATCATGTTATATAAACAAACATAATGCATTTCACTTGACGTAACAAACTTGTACATAAAATAAATTTATTGTTTATTAAATTACTTAGCGTTGGCGTGTTCTGTAATAAGAATAATAACTTAAACAAAGTAAGTATTACACAGCTGATTGTGTACTTCTATTGTACATTAAGCGAGAGTATGTATGGATTTTTTGTAATGTTTAGAGCACAATCCGTTCTATGGCCAGTCAATTGGACACATTATAATCAATAAAATATCGGCCGCGGTGGACTAGTGGTTATGCTCCTTGCCTTTGGTCCCGAGGGTCGCGCATTCAAACCAGGATGGATTTTTTTAGGATGGAAAAATCCGAGGAACAAGTCCTCCGGGAGGGACTTTAAGCCGTGAGTCCCGAGTCTGAAGATTTTCAGGCTCGTAAAACATCCTTAAGCCTGAATGAAAAGGCCTCTAAGCAAAATTTACCGAATTTTCCCGTCCTAGTACTACCTTGGTTTCCTAGGTGGTAGTATGAGGCGGAACGCTGACCACGGACCACTCAAAATTACATCTATACGAAAACAAGTGTAATAAAATTAGTATGGTTGAAATTCTTCCCTGTAGGGGGAGAGCGCCTAAATCTCTGTAAAGGGAAAACATGGGTTTACAAAAAAAAATTATCAAAAAATTGGACGAAATAAAACATTGAATGCATTATGTTTTGCATATGATATAGTAATAATTTTTGACAGAGAGGTCGGGCTACAAAAAGCAGTCTATTAATTAAATAATGTATGTAAAAAATATACGATAATTTCAAAATTGAAAACTAAAGTAATGGCGTTCCATGGAATGTACCCAGTAAGAACAAAAATTAGTAGGCCTAATAGAAGATAAAGTGTTGGACCAGGTTTCACACTTCCAGTATTTGGGCTGCGATATAACTTATGAAGAAGAAGATATAAATAAGAAAATGCAGAAATTTTAACATATTTGTGGAACAGTCAAACGAACACTTAGGCATAAAGTAAGAAAGGATACGCAGCTAAGATTTTATTCAACGATGTAGGCTACTTGTCGGCACCGGGTTTTACCTTCTCCCTTCTCTTTATTATCATGCCTCATACGACACACTTTACATTACACAAACATATACATTACACTCATCTTAACACTCTTTTCTGTACAGAATACATCATCTGCGTAGTCTGCCGAAATGGTGCGTAAATTGAAAAATGCCACATTAACGCCATCTATCCGCCGAGCGCGAAATCCGAAGCACGTAAAATGCAGTCAGTGGTATTAGAACGCACCCATAATATTAATAAATAAATATCCTCAACTCGTGACCAACTCAAAGTCGGGTCGAGGGATGAGATTAGATGAAGCCCCCAATAATTATAGAGGTCTGTGAACGACAAGGGCGCCGGCTGACGAATCCTGACGCACCGTCACAGAGGCGGCTGAACGAAATTGGTGAGAGGGGTATGGAGAAATGGTGGAATGAAATCTGTGGCAGGGCAAACGGGAGAAACCCCGAGAAAAACCTGCCCCAAGCTCCGTTTTGTCCACCACGAAACCCACATCGAGTGACCGAGACTCGGTCTCCGGACCCCAGCGGTGAGAGGCGAGCGTCTAACCGCTTGCGCCACGTAATCTTAATATTATATTTATTTTAGGAACATCTTGATTTCTGTAAAATCTTATAAAAATACACTTAAGGGTTCTGAATACTCGTGGGTCATAATGTAATTGCATTATTGTTATTATTTGTGTTTGTAATGATAGGCTAAGATTATTATCAGTTTTTTTAAATGCCCCAGGTTTGTCTTTTGACATTCCTGGTTTCTCTCCTGGCATGGCGTACTTGTAACCCACTTCTGAGGTTGGGGCGCCTGGAAGGCGGGGTTACGTTGTCCCGATGATATGATGGGTGATGATAATGGTGCGCCAGGAGAGTCCCTAATCATAAGCTTAGCCTAAGATGAATATGAATGATGATGATTGCGATGGCCATATGATTTCGGGGACAGTTTGGGCCTTAAAGTTTTCCTGACATTTGTCTTACAGGCGAGGAAAAACCCCGATAAAAACCTCACCCAGAAAAACTGTCCCGACCGGGGATCGAACCAGGGCCCGCTGCGTGACAAGGCAGCACGCTACCCCGAGACCACAGCGGTGGACAGATTATTATCAGTTTGCAGTCTCAAATAACATTAGGCCTATTATATTATGTAGGGCCGACCGGTATATTTCATTCATAGTGTTCTGCTCAAGAGAATGTATTTCACTGCAAACTCAACATTCTCCACTCTTTCCTTCTAGGGCATCCATCAGCAGGCAGTTTCTTCTTAGCCAGTGGCCAATCCAATTTCGTTTCATCATCTTTATGAGTTACAACACTGTTCTTCGTTCACCCACTCTGTCTAGTACATCTTTATTTTTAATGTTGTCTGTCCATTTCATATGTCCCATCCTTCTCCATAGCCACATCTCAAAAGCTTCCAGTCGCTTTTCCTCATTCCGTCGTAATGTCCAAGTCTCTGCACCATACTATGCTACACTCCACACAAAGCACTTCACTAGCCTCTTCCGTAATTCTTTTGCCAAAGGCCCGCAGAAAATGCTTCTCTTCTTGTTAAAAGCTTCCTTTTGCTATTGCTATCCTCTGCTTTAGTTATTAACCGCAGTTCATGTTACTACTGATAGTACAACCCATGTTACCGGTATATATGTACATATAAATATTAAAAAACTATCAAGTAAACGAATATCAGTTTATGCTTCTGGAAACGATGAGATAACAGCCACGTAGATATAATTTATTTTTTTTTATCGCAGTTGTAGACTGCGATGGGCAGGATATGTGACATGAATGAGGAATAAAAGAGAAGCATGAAAACTTCTTGTATAGAAAATCAGAAGAAAAGCGCCCAGTAGGAATCCAACAATGAGGCGGGAGAATAAAATTAACCATGTGTTGAGGGAGATGAATTATATAGAGAATGATTGAAAAGTATTAGCTCAGGATAGGGATGTACTGAGAGCTTATCTCCACTCGGCCATTAATCTTCACATTCAACAGTGCTAGTAAGTGAGACATAAGAGTTTTATGTTTTTATACAATTCAGTATATTATTAAGTTTGTCATGCTGAACCAGAGGCGATAAATTGTTATTGTAAGAAACAGGTATTTCTGTGGTTATACCTCTTTACCAAACAAATTTATTTATTTTTTGCGCGATAGTGCGTTTTGTCGTACTTACAGCAATTGCCACTATGATTGAAAATTCAACTTCCTACATTTCGGGATTGCCAACCTAAATAACTATACTGTAATATTATATTCACACCCACGTGCGGGAAGTAAAACCACTGCCCTCTATGTATACTACGCACAATTATATATATCATCATCATCATCATCATAGTACATTCACGAATTTAGGCCATTTGTTGACCTGTTTCGGCCTCAAGAGAAACACCATCCAGAAGTCTTTTGAGTGGACGTCCTGGTCTTCTTCTTCCTGCAGGTTGATATCTTAACATTTGTTTGGGTATTCTGTGATCTTCCATTCGATGAAGATGTTGCATCCATCTTGACTTATAATCAGAAATGTTGTTTTCTAAAGATTCCATGTGTAATTCTTCTAAGATGTCTTAATTTTTTTTGTGATCTAGTAGTGTGTATCCTGCAGTCCTCCGAAGATATCTCATTTCAGCAGATATAAGTCTCTGTATATCCTTCTGTTTCAACGTCCATACTTCGCTACCCATACAAAAGAGTTGGAAGAGCCAGTGTTTTATACACTTTCAGTCTTGAATGCTTTTGGACTAACTGTGGCTTGAAGATAGAATTTATTAACCCTAAAATTCTTAAAAATTTAGATATTTTTGCATTTACATCCTTTTATTCTTCATATGAGATATTGCATCCTAGATATGTAAAATTATTCACCTGCTCCAAAATGTTATTGTCCAGTACAATTTTACTTCTGACAGGATCTACACCTTGAAATGCCATAATTTTTGTCTTTTCTGTAGATATCTTTAATCCATATTCTTCTGTAATTTTGTTAAGTTCATACAGACCTTTCTATAGATTATCTTCGGAATTTGCTATTATTATTTGGTCATCTATATTATTATATATATATATATATATATATATATATATATATATATATATATATATCCAAAAGGTAGTGTTAATATACATTATACGAAACAAATCACTGCATTTTACTTGAACTGAACTTTATTTGAAACAATATAAAACAATAAATACGTACTTGCTTCCATTTTATCAATAATAATGGTCTCACGGCCTCGTGTACCTTCAACTAATAAACACTGCCCACACTGTTAACGTTACTCAATTGTTTATAACGAACGCAAATATTTCCAACAAAGATATTATTTTACTACTATTTATTATTTTGAAAACACCATCGCGCAAAAAATAATGTACAACGCACGTTTGTGAAGTGTTTTACAGAATCTCGGAAATTGAAAACCTAGTTATCGCTCGGTGTTTAAACATTTTCCTCGCTTCTGTAAAAACCACTTCCCAACCTCGCATCGTAATATACTATTTTTACCAATAAACCGCTTAGAAAAATGTTGATATACGTATAACTTCTTATGTATATTGCAAGGATTGAAAGCGAAGTTTAAGGATAAGTTGAGAGGAATTTCGAAACGAATTCATAAAACTCCTTAAATTCCTTAATTGTACATAATTTCATATTTAAACTAGCTAATATCCGGCGTGCTGCTACGCCTAAATAAATGAAAATTAATTTGCTTTTATGTTTAGTTGAATAAGTAGAGGGAAAAAATAATTATATATTTATATTTTTTAGATACCCGTGCTGATTACTCGGCGTTGCCCGGGAATCTACTCATCCCGATCTTCTTGACATAAATGAGCTGAAATACGAAAATTAGTGTGTTCTATGTTTAGTTAAATAAGTAAAGGCAAAATTTTATATCGTAATTATTTTTAGATACCCCGTGCTATTTACCCATCGTTGTCCGGGAATCTACTCATCCCGATCTTCTTGGCATAAATGAGCTGAAAGACAAAAATTAATGTACTTCTTATGATTAGTTGAATAAGTAATATGAAAAATAATAAATATATATCGTAATTATTTTAAGATTCCTGTGCTGATTACCTGGTGTTGCCCGGGAATCTTCTTATCTTGATCTTCTTGGCATAAATGAGCTAAAAGACAATATTCGTTATTGAGAGTTATCCGTAAAAGAAACCCGTCATGTGCTTCTATGCTTGCCCACGAATCTACTTACTTGTCTCGATCTTCTTGACATCAATGAAGGACAAAAATGGTTATTATAAGTTATCCGTAAGAGATAAACATATGCTGTCGCGGACTTTTTTTAAACAGCTTTTTGAGATATACTAAATTCTGTGTACATTAATTTTGTGTATTTGTTATGGTTTAGGCAGCGTAAGCCATTTAAGCGTCCAAAGAGCTACTTTTTTCACGTTTTCTACTACAAAGGGCGATTTTTTAGGGTGTAGGAGTTGAGTATCACAAATCTCTTATAGACTATGTTAATCTCGGGAATCTCCTGAACATTTTACAGAAAGCCCCAATACAATCGGATCAACAGTATGGCCCCGCATAAAGTACGAACAAACAAAGAAACCAACATTCATTTTTATATATTAGATTATGTAAACTTTCATAATTTTTAATAAACAAATATCATCATCATCATAGTCCATTCACGTATTTAGGCCATTTATTGATCTGTTTCGGCCTCAATAAAAATACCATCTAAAAATCTTTTGAGTAGAATCCTAGTCTTCTTCTTCCTGTAGGTTAATAGCTTTACATTTGTTTGGGTCAAATAAGAGAGTAAATGCGATATCCTAATGTCAGTCCAGAAACTGAAAGATAACCTTATCACTGGAATACTTCGAATACTAAGCGTCGGACCAGTAACCCGTCCTAAGGAATATCAACTTATTATAAGTCCTAAACACAAAGCAATCCAGAAGGTAAATAAATATTAATATGTTCATATTCAGCGAATCAATTAATAAAAACTCATGAAATTGAAATGTGGCACATGTGACAATGTCTATATAGGACAAACTGGTAGACCTTTTATCTCTCGGATAAAGGAACACATGAGAGCATATAACAGAAATTTAGAATATTCAAAATATGCTAACCACCTATTCCAATTTAATCATTGTTTCGATCCAACTTTTGAAATTTTACATATTTGTGATAAGGGTAAGAAGTTAGATCTTTTGGAGGCTGTAGAAATTAATAAATTGAAGAGTAGTAACAAACTGTTAAATTACTTACTTACTTACTCACTGGCACTATCGAACCCGTAGGTTCATGGCCGCGCGGACATAAGCTCTCCATACATCCCTATCCTGAGCTAACTGTTAAATTATCAACTTGATTTGAATGAATCCCCTTTATTAAATTAAAAAATTTAAATAAATATTATTGTATTGTTGCTTAGATCAGTTAGAACACAATTCATAATTTGTTAACATGTCTGAAGAAGGTACAGTGTACCGAAACAGCTGTCACTGAATTATATAATAAATATGAAAATCAAATGAAACTACGTTTTATTTTTATTTAATTAATAAAAAACTCATGGGGCGACACGCCTAGAATGCCCCTGGCTTACCAGCTGGCTGCTGGCTTCACATCTACATGGGTTAATCATAGAGATGGACAAATATCTAGCAGTGGTAACATAGGTCAGTATTTCGGGTCCCCAGCCATTGTAGCTGGGTTTCTCAACCTGGAGCTGCTGTTTACAGTATCAGAAATTTCCTTCCAGCATGTGCATTCGAACCCAGCGCAAGTCCTGTAATTTTGAACCAAGGCATCATGTCTTAAACTACAAATTGGCAAAACACTAATGTATCGTATCAGTTATTTAAATGTGTCGGACCGTAGTGAAAACGAAATCATGCATATCTGTAAATTATTAGGTATATCGTGTTATTTCAATTCACGTTTAAGTAATTTCTACTCGTTCATTTTGTTCTGTTTTATTAAAAATATTAAATAAATTAAACCAATTGATACATCCTATAGCATACATTGCCAATTTAAGGATTATGCGCGGGATAACTGATACAAAAGGCACCCCTAAAATATGCTTATAAAGAATTGGCACATAGATCAATGTAACGATGGAATATTTCAAAATAACATATGCACAAAATAAATGTATTACAAGTATGTGCTAATAATTAAATATTTATATTCAATTGCTTATACATTTATAACAATCATTTACAATAAAAATATACAATGGAAAATATACAAAACAATACACATGAAAGCTAATTAAACATTGTATTAATATCTCATTTTGCATCCATTGCTTTCAGTTAAATTAAGGTTTTAATTAATGTATCGGCAGTCCATTTCTTCTTGTCGATGACATAGGGGACAACAGGGAGTAGCCTATCTTTTATTCCGAATCTATGGAGATATTTTGCTAAACAGTCAAGTTCTATGTGCAGCCAGAAAAGCGCTACAGAATTCCATCTGGGACAGTCAGGTAGATATTGAATTGAAGTATTCCACTATTTAATAGTGACTATTTAACTCATGCCCCAAATGGCAGTCAATGACCAATCACATTTCAATGAATTTTGATCGAATGAACAGTCATTTTTCACCTCGATTTTATCACTATCATTTAATCGCTTTCATTTTATCAAGTGGCTCCCAGATTGTATATATAGAGTGCACGAATGTAACCAGATTCAGCTTGCGAGATATAATAGAAAAAACATTCGTAGCAATTGATTATACCATAAAAACACTGTTTGCACTTCCTTAAACGTATTATTTCCCAGGAATTAACTTTGCAGAAAAATATAATTGACATATTTACATCATATGACATCAGAAATTAATTAATAACTTGTAATGATGTGATTATTTTTTCTCCACTAGGGTGCATTCTTACAACATTGCGATTCTATTTGGCAATAAATATGATCTGGCTGCAGTGATGAACAAACGAAACATAACATTTCTCATTTGTTTTCAAACATCGCCGTTTATATTATATATATATATATATATATATATAAACATTTTAAAATAACTATATTTAAATAATGATTTGTGAGTAAACAGCTTAATTTTAAAAGCCTGACCAGAGGCTATAAGATGGCAGCCCCATCACTGGTCTTGCCTTCCTTTGGCCAGCAACCAATCGAAGGGACTATTATTATGCTTTCAAGTCTTATACGAGAATTTCCCGGAAGCATCAAAACGCTGGAGGGAAAATTTTCTATAGGATCGTAACAGGCCTTGGCCTAATACTTGGAAGGAAGAAGAAGAAGAAATAGTCCTAACAAATGCACGCTTGATTTCCAAATTCTCTAGATAAATTCACTCATCACTTCGTGAGTCGTGAATTTATCGATAATTTGGAAATCACTCATGGCATTACTTATGAACAATTTATAAACTGAGTAAAATATGCGAAACATGTAACTTTAAAGAAGCCTGTAAATCGATTAAAGCGTTATTAGCAATTTTGAGTAATGGATGGTTAATTCGTAGAGGTTTATTCATATGTTATGTGACGAAGCGGCCCTTTAAGAATATTAATAATTTTAACTACCGCAATTAGGGTTAAAAATAGATAAGATGCTAGTATTAAACATAAGTTTTAGCTTTTCGAGGGTATGAGCCACTAAGAGAGAGAAAAAAAGAGAGTAATACAACAGAGCAGATGAAAGATTTCAATTATATGAAATACAATCTGTCATAGGCGTATAAAAACAAGATATTATAAACAAAATCAATTAATTTAATTATTTGTATGGCACTATAAAACGAAATCTCAAAGTAACTAGAAAAGATATACTTTTAAAATTTCATAAAACAATGGCGGTTCCAACACTACTATATGGATCGGAACATCAGTCTTAACTAAAAAAACCAGGAGCGAAGAATAGAAACTTCAGAAACGAGGATCTTGAGAGGTGTGCCAGGCTATACGATAGCAGATCGGAAACATAATGAAGACACAATAAAAGAACTTAGTAACCTATATGCTATTCAATTCATTAGACAGGATTGCACAGGGACGAATGGATTGACCGTATCAATAGAATTGATAACAACATAATCCCTAAACAGATCTTCAATACAGATCATTAGGACGAAGGAATGTAGGAAGACCCAGCAAAAGACGGACAGAACAATTCTAACATGAGATCGGAACAGACTTTAAGGCCTAGTTCTTGATGTTGAATATGAAATGCAAAGTGTCAGCCTGTATCACAGCTGTTAAATTTTTTTGTAAAGTAAAATTATTTTTTTTTAGTCTTATAATTATTTATACTGAGTAATCTCATTTATTTTCAAATTTATTAGGTTTAAAATAAATCGCAATAGCCTATTCATATGTTGCTGAAAGTTTATCCGTTTTGTGAATACTGTAACAATATGGTGGTGTAATGTTATATTTTTTGGCCATTTTATAAATCCGTAAATTATCGAAATGAGAATAGCATGAAATATAAAAGATCGCTATTTTTTTGTCTAATGCCATCACGTTGTCTTTTATGACATTTCTGGTTTTCTCCCCTAGCATTGGCGGAATTGTAATCATTTTTTAGGTTGGGGCACCTGGAAGGCGTAGTTACATTACCCCGATGATAAGATAGGTGATAAATGATAATGAAGCGCCAGGAGAGTTCTTAACCTAAACTTAATCTAAATTACAGAACATGGGCAACCACACGAATAATTCCCTTTAAGGAAAAATTCTTATGGTTTGACCGGGATTCCAACCCGGGACCTCATGAACTGTAGTGAGGAACGTTGACCACTAGCCCATTAGGCTGGTCAGAGAGATGGAAACATTATGTAATAATTAACACATATGGGCCTTACTCCAATTAAGGTCAGTTATGTTATTACAAACATAGAGACGCATTATAATAATAATATAATTGCGCACAATCGTGCAAAATTAATTAATTGGCGTATTGCGTTAATGACATTGTCACTTGGGAACACAATTCCAAATATCTTGTACACTTTAGTCCGCACAGTTTACATCTGCAACTGTCTTCGATTTGATGGTAAGTGACATTCACACACACTTTGTGATGGAAGCCGTGGACTGCATAGCGGTTTATCTGGTGCCTTAGTTCCTTGTTTGGTCCACACCAGCTCCTACCTATCATGGCTGGCGTACCGTAGAATTCTTCAGGAATGACATCCCGCTTCTGTCTTCTCTCTTGCATCTGTTGTTCGTAAGCTTTAGTGGATGGCAGGTAGTAGCGTATTCTGAGGTCTTCCAGGAAGAACAATTCTCTTGCTAGCACATAGACAAGTCTCGAGGGAGTGAATTTAGAGACTGCTAGAATTTGCTTTAGATAGGAGGCCTTGACGCTTTCCCAGATTTTAAAGTCATTTATCTTCAGATGTTCCCAAACTATCTCTATCCCATATGCGATTATTGGCATTATTTTTGCATTGAAGAGACGCATTATGTAACAATGAAAACATAATATTAAACTTCCAGAACTATTAAACCCAATGATTCCATATAGAGCGAGTGTTCTGCATCTTCCAGCCCAATGTAAATCCAATTAACCCTCAAATTCGCAATGTATCCCATAGGATAAATCATTTTTTTATTTATACAATAATTTTAATAAAACGGAAGAAAGCTAACGATAAGAAATTACTGTGCAGAATTACAGAATATAGGCCTACTTAATAATAACAGTTATGCACGATTTCGTTTTCAGTGCCGTCCGCAACATTTAAATAAGCAATACGCGAAATTAATGTTTTGTCGATTTAAGGTAAATAATGTTATATTGTTGGATGCTGATCACATTCGAACTTGCCCATCCCTAATAACCAACAATTTCGTGGACAGATACTGGGAAGCCAGGGAAAAGATGAACATTTTATAATCTTGACTTAGGTTTTCACGGCGGAGTTAGTATGATGATCTTGTAGAAGATTTCCGGGCTGTTGGCCGTGTTCTTTAGGCTTGTATTTCCCGACGCTTCACCAGAGACTGCGTCCGGCTCCTCAAGAGTTGTCTTGAGACTGGCAATTTTGTCGACTACCTGCCCTATTTATACATTTATTCGCGAATAAATGTATAAATAGGACAGGTAGTTGAATATGTCCTCTCATTGTGACGAGAGAGATGCACTATCTGGAGCTTGAATGCACATACCCCATCGACAAAATTAATAACTACGAATATCATATACTAAATGGGCTGAAGAGGGCAATCATAAGTCCCTAAAAAAGTCTGAGGGCGACAGAATCTCTATTAAAGCGATACATATCTGCGCTTTCAATTCTACTCCTAGACAAAATTGCCAGTGTCAAGACAACCCTTGAGGATGCCGGACGCAGTCTCTGGTGAAGAGTCGGGGAACTACAAGCCTCAAGACCACGGCCAACAGCCCGGAAATCTTCTACAAGATCATATTTTATAATCTTTCTTGTTATTGTTCCATCCATCCATACTAATTCTGCCAGAGGGCAGGTCTTTCATGCTATGCTTTGCAGCTTTACTAGGGAATCACAAGTGTGGTAGCTTCCCGCTGCTTTCCACACCAGTGAAGGATGGTGATGATAATTATAAGGATGATGATGATGACCGGATGATTTTCGGGGACCATTGGGTCCTAAACTTCCTGACATATGTCTTACAGGTGAGGAAAAAACCCGAAAAAAACCTCACCCAGGAGCATGCCCCGACCGGGAATCGAACCCGGGCCCGCTGCGTGACAAGGCAACACGCTACCTCGAGACCACAGCGGTGGACTTGTTATTGTTTGTTTTTCCCAGTCATTGTTGGCTAATGAAAAATTTCAAAAGCCACTGCATTTAAATAAAATAAATGTTATATTGTTTTCATTGTGTGTCCCGCCTGAAGGAATAAGGTATTACCGTCTAAGGAGGTCCGTCGCTGTGGCATAGTGGGTAGAGTCCCTACCTTCCACTCCGGCGACCCGGGTTCGATTCCCGACAGAGTAAGGGATTTTAAATCTCCATCTTGGAACTGGGTGTGTGTGTCGTGTTCTTACGTTTATATGTGTGAATAAGGAAAAAAGTAAAACAAGAATGAAAAACAGTGTGAACGAGAGAAAACAAGAAAGAAAAAAAAAGAAAAGTAAATACAGTTGTTGACGGAGGGCGCTGCAGTCGTGTTTATGCAGGAATAGAACACGTCACACTGCTAACTATGAAGTGCAGAGGGGTATGGGACCCGGGACGCTGACAGTACAGACCTAGTAGAAAAGTTGTTAGCGGTGCACATTGCAATATGTGAAGAATTAATCACTTTTCTTGGAGACTTCTAGGCGTCTCCATACTTACACAATTCATACATAGGTCTAGAATACAAATTGGTGTATCGACAAGAAATCACTGTTCAAGGGCGAACGATGCGGTTACAAGAGCTATTAAAAAGCAACCGTGATTCTTTATCCACTACACACTGTCATATATTACGTCACGTGTAGCAACAAGCAGTGCTTTGAGATGCGTCCGCCTGCAGATATATTTTGAATGACTAATAAAGTTCATATGCGGTGCTTAAATACGCCTGTTATATTTTGTTTGGTTGTGCAGTATTATGCAATACTATACCCACAGTTCGATGGTAAGCCTTGCCCAGAATGAACAGTGAACATAAAAAAAGTGATATTAATAACAGATCCAGTCGAGCCTATTTAAGCCACTCCACATGCCTTTAATCCAGTTTCACATAATAATAGTAGAATGTTCTGTACTAATTTTCTACCAAGTTCGGTTATACAGATTTGAACAAAATTCTACAGATGAATGTTTACAAGTCGTCCACGGCTGTGGTCTCGCGGTAGCGTGTTGTTTTGTCACGCAGGGGGCCCGGTATCGATCCCAGGTCGGGACACGTTTCCTGGGCGAGATTTTTTGCGGGGTTTTTCCTCACCTGTAAGACAAATGTCAGGAAACTTTAAGGCCCAAACGACCCCCGAACATCATATGGCCATCATAATCACCATAATTCATATTCGTCTTAGATTAAGTTTAGGAATAACGACTTTCCTGGCACACTACTATCATCACCATTACCCATCATATCATCGAGGCAGTCTTAACCCCGCCTTCTAGATGCCCCAACCTCAGAAGTAGATTACAATTACGGCAAATGCTAGGAGAGAACATCGGAAATATCAAGATAACCTGGGGCATTGAATAAAAAAATGTTCACAAGTTGTCCAGGCATGCTGGCAAAGCGTTTTGATATCGGGTGAAAGTGATTTTTTTTGTTGACATGTTAAACATGTAGGTGTCCTTCAAAAAGTTGTAAGATGGATTCTGATAGATTAACTCAATGACATTATCGAATACTTTTTGACAACAACATTCTGTTAATTAGAAGGTCTAGAGGCAAATACTGTCTCCATCCTCATCGTCTCGCGGCGAAGCCTGTTATATAACTAATAAGGCTCTGATGACCGAGTCACGGAGGTATAACTGTTCCATCAGAGTAGAGATAATACCAATTCCTTCGAAGAATTCCTGAGATCTGTGCAGAAGCTAAAGTTTACAGCCTCAACACTGGACTGATTATTCTTCGTCCAGCAACCGATCTGTAGGACACTACGTTGGTTTCAAGACTCCAAACAAGAGAAATCGGACAGATATTCTTTTGTAAAAAAAAATTGCACTTTGAAATTATCGTTAATTTTGGGCAACATCTAAACTCAACAATTTTCACAGAGCCATGATAGTTTACTACTTTGCTTGTTTGTTTTTTTAGATAGCCTATAGTAGATTGCAGCTGTTCTTTCTTTGCGTATATGCATTCTTTTATTATATTTAATTTTAATTATCTTTAACTTTATTTTAATATTAGATAATAATAATAATAATAATAATAATAAAATTATTATTATTATTGTTATTCAATTGGCCTAGTTGATCGTTTAGTATCTTATACTCGTATTATTGTGATTTTTGTATTTGAATATAACATATTTGTCCTGGTGAATAGTATTAGTTATTCAAAATACCCCTGCAGGCGGACGCATCGCAAAGCTCTGCTTGTTGCTACACGTGACGTAATATAAGGCAATGTACTGTGGGCAAAGAATCACAGTTGCCTTTTAATAGCACTTGTAACCACATCGTTCACCTTTGCATAGTGATTTCGTGTCGATACAACAATTTGTATTACAGAGCTACGTTTGTATTGTGTAAGTATGGAGACGCCTAAAAGTCTCCAAGAAAAGTGATTAATTCACAAGGCAGAAATATAATTTACATATTGCAATGTACCGCTAACAAACTTTCTACTAGACCTGCGCGCCAGTGTTCCATATCCCTCTGCACTTCATACATATTCTATTCCTGCATAAACACGACTGTAGCGCCCTCCGTCAATAACTGCGCTTACTCCTTAAACGGGTAATAGAGAAAGCCACATGGCCCTAACTCCACCAGACTAAATAAAGAAATTGATAAAATTAATCACCCAATGTTTTCTATAATTTTGATATTCTGGTGATTCTGCAGTAATTTATATTCAGATCAATCATATAAATGGTGATAGTAGACTGAAAAATTGAAGACTAATGGGTTAAATGTAAAAATTTTATTAACAAACTCTTTTAAAAATCTCAAGGTCATTTAGCAACGCCATTTTAATATGGGGATGAAAGGGCCGATAAAGTTTGCGTAGAGGCCGCTTTTCAGGCTCGAGTTTTCTTACGTTCCGTAAATCTGCACTCTAACGTTCCACAGTTTTATTCGCCTTCTCAGGCATGCTAAATATTTTTACTCTGTGTAAAGGAGCCGAGTTTGAACGCACAAACTCGAAACCAGAGGAGAGCATGACAGTAAGTTAAAGGAATATCAGTTCTGAAGATATTAAATACATATTTAATAAATTGAATATTCTTGGTAATAAAATTGTATTATACAGAGTCAATAATATTCCAAAATCACCTAATTAAAAAGGTAAAAGAGTCAACGCGATTCAATAGCGACTCCATCATTATCAATTCTTAATATTTGGTCAATATTATGTCTTGACAATGACAGCGTGAATGTTTGTTACAAACTGATAGTCTATTAATTCGTAGTCATTTATGCATTTTTTAAAACTCATGTTAATTATTAAGATTGGTTGGAGAAAACCCTCAATGGCGAGGAAAATTCTCAAAATGAATTAAAATAATGGTATTTTATTTATGTATTTTACCTGATGGAGTTAAGATCGTAAGGTCTTCTCTTCCACTTCACCAGGGTTAAATTATACATATAATAACAATTATGAATTATCTACATGTTGATTAATGATACATAATACTGTAGATATAGGCTATACAATATAAAGTTGACAAGTGAAAGAAAGAAAAATAGTAATAATAATATTAATAATAATAATAATAATAATAATAATAATAATAATAATAGCAAAAACAACAATAATAACCTATAATTAGTTTAAGTAATTGTTTTGGTAAGAAAAATTAAAAATATAAAGGAATAACAAAAGAATACATGAAACACGGTTATATATTATATTGTCTAAAGAAATATGAAGGGAGTTCTGCTTTGAACTGTTTTTGAGTCAGGCAGTCCTTGATATTCGAGGGGAGGGAATTCCAGAGTCGGGTGGCTGAAAAAAGGACGGATGAAGAATAGTGAAGTGTTCGATGTAGAGGAACAGCTAGAGTTAAATTTTCTCTCGATCGTGTGTTTAAGTTATGGTGGGAGGATAGCGAATGGAAGCAAGTAGAAATATAAAGGGGTGATGAAATGGACAAAGTGTTGTATAGGAAGCAGAGGCAATGTATTTTTCGCCTGTCTTCTAATCGGAGCCAAGACAATATTTCAACACTGGAGTTATGTGGTCTGATACGGAGGTTAGATATATAACGTGCACAAACATTATGAACTCGTTGCAGTCTTTGTCCGAATGTGGTGCTCATGTCAGTTAAGAGTAAGTCACAATAATCGAAATGCGACATAATCAAAGTTGAGATAAGCGTCACTACTGAAACGCGTTGATTTTTTTAACTTTTTAAATTGGTGATTTAGGATTTTATTGACTATGTGTAATAAAATAAATAAGAATGTGCAATTTGAATAATGACTATTTGGATCAATAACTAATTTTTAAAAAGTGCAAGTCATGTGGCCGAATACTCATAGTATGTGCAATGGATAAACAAATTAGAAAAACTTGTAAAACAAACACGATAAGACTAATGTTGGTTTTCTTGTTTGAATAATACAACACTATTTAAAGGAAGGTTAAGTTCTAATCAGCTTTTTAACAGTTTTTTCCTTTCGTTACGTAACCCTAAGTAACTAGGGCTTCATCCATCCACATTCTTCTTCAGCAGTAAAAGCTATCATTATGTTACTACATGATAATTACTTTCTCTTTCAATTTCCACCATTATTTACTATTGACAATGAATTCAAAGGGGAAAAAACCCAAAACCGCAGTTTCCTATTATTACCTCTGATAATCACTGTTTTTTGAGGAAATCTGGATATAAGTGGTATTTTACTGCAATAATTAGAATTTCTTAATAATACCCACTGTAGAAAATTAAAGCTACGAATGGAAAGTTTAACAAAGAAAAGTTTTAACAATTTAGAAAGTAGTCTTCCATTAAGCTTATAATTTAAAATTATAAATAATATAATCAATAGTTCTTCCAATTATATGGATGAGAAATATGATCTCTTACTTTAAGGGAGGAGAAAATATACCAGTATTTGAGAATGAAGTTCTTAAGAGTACTTTTGAAACAAAGAGAGACGAACAGATAGGTGAATGAGAAGACTACATAACAATGAGCTACGTGGTATTTATGGGGAACCAGATATAACAAGAACAGTAAAGTCTCGTACACTTACATGGGTAGGGCTTGTAGCATGCCTACAGAATTAAAGAGAGGCGTGGAAACTTTTATTATATGAAAATCAGTAGGAAAGCGCCCGTTAGATACAAGATTAAGATAGGACAGTAATACGAATCATGATTTGAGGGAGGTAAATTATACAGGAAGTGACAAACATATTGTCTCAGGATATGGATCTATGGAGGGCTTATGTAAGCGATTCCATGAATCTCCGGGTCAATAGAGCCAGTGAGTTAGTTGTAAATCAATAGTTCCCAAAAAAAAAACTTTTTGACCACGGATTCTTTTTTTGGACTTAAAAACAAACCCTTCTTCTTCTTATTTAGGGATATTCCACAATGCAGTGTTTCTCCTCCTACCCAAATGATTTGTGGCCAGAGGTTCCTGTCTAAAGCATCTTCTTCCCTCAAATCTCTAGCTTCCATACTTTTTTTCACTCCCCATCCATCGTTCTCTAGGCCTGCCTCTTCCACTTCTTCAATTAGCTTTCCAATTAAGGATCTTCTTTGGTATACTTTGGTAACCACTTATCCTTAAATGAGCCATGTTAAAATCAATCTCCATAAATTTATACTATGTAACATGGACAATAGTAATTTAAACTTTTGGGTACTACTCTAATAATTTTCATGGACCGTCGATTAAACAGATGTTAATACATTATAACCCCGCCAAACTGGACCCAAATGGAAGCCAGACTCTGTCTTAAGCCAGAACCAATAAGGGAGTGAAAGAAGAGTAACACCCCTTTAAAAAACCGGGGTTCAGTTGGTCCGACCGATAATACCCTGTGAAGGTCCTAGTCAGGATTACGGTGAAGATCTCGACGGCGGATATGGCGGAGTCGGAGATCTATGGTACAGCATTGAAGGAGGGACAAGCAACTCTTCCCCCTAGAGTTTAGAGGGAACAGTTGCCTTGCGGTAAAGAGGGATCTTCAAAGGCTAAGGGACCTCACCCCGACAGAAAAACAAGGGGTAGATCAGACTCCGCAGCTGCAGTAAAAGCAACTGATCTAGGGGGATGGAAACCCCAAAATCAAATAACCTGATTCTCCATGTTGGTGTTGGGTTTAGGATTGGCAATCCTATCCCATAAAAATGCTACTTTTGATAAACCTATACACAATTTAACAAAAAAAATCTGAAGGAATCCATGACTTACCCAGGGTAGTTGTGCTAACGATGATGATGATGATGATGATGATGATGATGGATAATATATTTTTTAAGTACAGGCTACATGGAAACTGCGGAACCCTTAATAATGTTGGCGAATCCCTGAGAATAACTACTATATGCGAAGACTTTACGAATAAATGAAAGGTAGAAGAGTTAGTAAATAATAGGAAAAGCGCGCACAAAAGTGCATTAGTTTATGTCTCCACTGTATACCAGCAACGATTGTGTTCTCTTTAAACAGACACTGAAATTATATCTTTCACACGGTTTATCACAGAGCTTGCACACGCAGTCACTTGACGGATCATGATAGCTTGAATTTTTGCAGAGTTTGCGGTGATATCCATGCACTGCCAGTCTTATTATTGCACTGCGTATCTTGTTGTTTGGTCCAGTCCAGTCTCGATTGATCATTGCATCTGTTGCGTAAAAATCGTCTGGTATTTCTTTTGTCTTGTGTTGTCTTATTTTCTTCAATGCAGTTTCCTGTTTAGTAGCTGGTAACAGGAATTTTGTGCGTACGAGGAAAGTTTCCCGTGCTAATTCATATGCAAGTCTAGATGGAGCAAATTTCGAGATCCCCCAGTAATGAAAATACGAAATTATATGATTAAATAGAACCAAAATGCTTTTAGAACGCCAGAAAAGCGTTACCAATCACGAGGAAGGATAAATTCTACCGCTGATGGATGGATCATCCACATAGTCAAAAAACGGACAACATGCTCGTAACTACAATGGGGAGACGATGATGATGATGAAAATTTTACTACTATATGTGCGTTCCAATGCCACCACACTTCACTCTTTGAACATCAGGATCTGCACTGGACGGTATGTCGCTAATGTAATCCAGTTTCAATTTACGCAACACTTCCGCAAATCATGTTAATGTAAATATATGTACTTGTATATAGACTATTTAACTCGTGCCCCAAATGGGGGTCAATGACCAATCAGCAATCACGTTTCTATGAATTTTGTTTTACAACAGTCGTGTTTCACCTCGACATTTATCTACGTATGTTTACCAAAATAAATATAGCTCCTCCTTTTTAATAATCTTAACAGCTCAGAGCATTATTTTGCAGTGATTCTCTCCAACAAATACGTTGTATATAACAAATAATGAAAATATTCCTTCGAATTACACATTTGATAATCGTGTGTTCAATTATTGTGTTTTAAATAATAATTTCACTGAGTTGTTTCCTAAAAAAATAATAACCTATAATATTGGTTAAAATATACAGTGTGATGTGTTTTATTATTTCTCCACTAGGGTGCATTCTTATAATATTGCGATCTTATTTGGTAACATCCATCCATAGTATTCTACCCGAGGGCAGGTCCTTCACTGCAATCGTAGCATTTTCATGCTATGATTGCAGCTTTACTAGGGAATTGTAGGTGTGGTAGCTTCCCGTTGCTTTCCACACCGGTGAATGATGATGATGATGGCCATATGATTTCGGGGACAGTTTGGGCCTTAAAGTTTTCCTGACATTTGTCTTACAGGTGAGGAAAAACCCCGATAAAAACCTCACCCAGAAAAACTGCCCCGACCGGGGATCGAACCCAGGCCCGCTGCATGACTAGGCAGCAAGCTACCTCGAGACCACAGCGGTGGACTTTTGGTAACATAAAGGCCTAATATGATCAAGTTACAGTGATGAACAAACAAAACATAACCAAACATTTCTCATTTGTTTTCAAACATCACCGTTTACATTAAATATATAAATATTTTAAAATAACTATATTTAAATAATAATTTGTAAGTAAACAGCTTAATTTTAGTCGTTAAATAGTCCTAACAAAAGCCATTCTTGATTTCCAAATCCTCTAGATAAACTGAAAATCTCTCGTGGCATTACTTATGAAAATGTGCATGTGTAAATGTTTGTGCAGAATGATTGACATGTGAGTTTTATAATTGAGAGACAATTTAAATGGAATAAGTAAATTTCTCCGCAATAAATTACGCAAAATTACGTAGTCCAATTAACTACAATCATCCCCGGCAAAAACACTTATGTCAATGTTTTCCATTGATTTTTTTAATGTGTTCTTAATGCATACTGAGAGTTTAATTTTGGAAACATTAAGATATCAAAATGTTTTTGTTTTCTTTATACTTTTCTTGTTCTTTATACCGCTTCATATGGTAATAAAAGATAGGTCAGTTCCTCATTCTATCAGGTATAATAGACTATTGACAATTTTATTATTAATTTAACACTTCTCATTGAAGGATAAATTATATTTGAAGACAAAAATTTTCGCCTAGACCGGGACTCGAACCCGGGACCCTTGGCTTTCCGGGCCAAGTGCTCTACCAACTGAGCTACCGAGGCGAGTTACGATCTAGACGCAAATTTTTCTCTTATGTACGTTGTAATTCCCTCGCGCCAAATGCTTGAAACCATAGCTTCTATCTTTGCAAATATAATAGACTATGTTTGTTTTAGATAAATCTAAAAGGGAGAAAGTTCGCTGGGAAAAAACATATACAGTAAAATTTGTTCAAAGCGGAATCAACATGCGACCAATTTTTTTCCACATTAGACAAAATTCCGCATTATAAAGAAAAAACAAAAAATAACCAATCTTAGATTATAGAGTACCATATATGTCTTTTTTCATTATTTATTTTTTCATAAACTTGGGTTCTTCCACATTTTAATTTAGTGATTATTTCGCGTACTGAGATTTTGTTTTTCTTTATCTTCAATCATTTTCACTTTTTCGTTTCATGACAATGATACATACGATTTAGCCATATTTATTCCGGAAATTCAGAACGCTACCTGTGAAAGATACGTACACAATCGGTCTCCGATCTTAAGCTAATTTAAGATTTTACAGTGCACTGGTTATTTGTAAGACAGATGTCACACGCCAAATATTTGTTAAACGAACCTGTATTTCATATAACGGGTGTGCAGTGAGGCCGAAAGCAAATTTCAGATACAGGTAGAAAAACTACTTCTCTCGGCGGTAGAAATCATCCCTTATTATTATTTCGCCTAACGGGAATTCAATGAAGTGGAAACTAATTTATTTATCTCTGTCTTTCCGCCTTATAAACATTTATTTTCAAGAATTGTGTAGATATATCCTTCCGTTTCCGCGTTGGACAGATTACGCTTTATACAAAATAAATACACATAATATTACTATTATTTGGCCGGGACTAATAAATTTGTTCACATTGGACAGATTTCCGCATTATTGATGTTCCGGATTAAACAAGTTTTACTGTATCGACCTATTTTGTTTGTGCCAGTTTTGGTTTTTCCCAGGGATGAGTGAATTTCCCACTTGATTTTCATGTAATATAATCTTGTCTTGATTCATAGAGTTGTTCAGCAAGTTTTATTTCATACTTCAATAAATATTTAATGAATGTTATAAAAAAGTGTATCGGCCTCTGGTCCCGATGGTCGCGGGTTCAAACACGATGGATTTTTAGAACTGAAAAATCCAAGGAGCTAGTCTTCCGGGAGTGACTTTAAATAGTGGGTCCCGAGTCTGAAGATTTTTAGGCTCGTAAAAGATCGTTAAGCCTGAATAAAAAGGTCTCTAAGCAAAATTTACGGTCTCAACATCCTAGTAATACCTTAGTTGCCTGTTAGATGTCTCATTGAGTCGGTGTGTTGACCGCATGTCATTCAAGACATCTATGAGCAAATAAGGTAACTAAAAATTAACTTGGGCTAGTAACTCGTAACAAAGGAGAGGCTATGAGCCATATTAGTGGGTGTGTGTGTTTTTATAAAAAAGTAGGTTTTGAGGTAGTAGGTGGAAGAGGGGGGTTTTGGTCTAGGTGCCTTTTTCCTGAGAACAAGTTTTTTAATTATCCATAGTCCTCCGTTGTGATCTCGGAGAAATGTCTCAGTCGCAGCTGGTGCTTGTTAGGTCCCCAGTATGAACAAGTTTCCAGTTCTTTCTTTCTTTTTTTCCCCCTGATCCATAAGATAAAATAATGTAAAAAAAATTAAGACTCCAATAGTCTCCGAAAAACATCTATCATATTCAAAATTAAATGTTCGGTAAACTTTTTTTAAAACTTTTTTGAATTGTGCAGTATTTAATATAAGGGGACAATGAATTCCATACACGGGTAGCAGAAACAAGAAAGGATGACGAATAGCGAGATATGCAATGCAGAGATACAGCTAGAATTGAATGTGGTATATTTATCGTATGAAATGTTGTATGTACATGAAATTTATATTTCAACTTTTAATTTCTTTTAAATTCATTGTAATTAATACACTCGCCCAATTTTTTTTCACTCTAGACGTACGAAACTTTTATTTGTAATGTATGTAATTTTTTACTGTATTCATAAATATTTTGTAAATATTTTTTTTATAGTATGATGGATTTCAGAACATTTCAGGACAATTTATATATAATGTATATGTAAATATATATTTGTATATTTGGGCTGGATGAGTGGAAGAAAAGGCCTTATGGTCTTAAATCTGCCAGAATAAATAAAATTATTATTATAATTAATTATTATTATTATTATTATTATTATTATTATTATTATTATTATTATTATTATTATTATTATTATTATTATTATTATTATTATTATGAAAGTGAATGGGGGCTAGATGAAAGTAGAGAGATTAGAGAGATGATGTGATGTACAAAGTAAAAAATTAGTGCACGTACCAATTTCTCAATTAATACTTTACAATGGAATTTACAGAAATCAGTGCATAGATCATTCGTATTTTAAGTTAATATTAATTAATCCCTATCATTTTAGAAATTCCTTAATGAAAATGGAAAGAAGGAACTTGTAAGAAATTAAAATAGAATTTAAAATATTGTACATATCGCCTAGAGTCACACATTTTAAAATCATTGTTATTAAAATCATTATTATCATTATTATTATTATTATTATTATTATTATTATTATTATTATTATTATTATTATTATCAAGACAGTGAATGGAGGCTAGGTGAAAGTAGAGAGATTAGAGAGATGATGTGGTGGACAAAGTAAAAAATCAGTGCACATACCAATTTCTCAATTAATACTTTACAATGGAATTTACAGAAATCAGTGCGTAGATCATTCGTATTTTAAGTTAATATTAATTAATCCCTATCATTTTAGAAATTCCTTAATGAAAATGGAAAGAAGGAACTTGTAAGAAATTAAAATAGAATTTAAAATATTGTACATATCGCCTAGAGTCACACATTTTAAAATCATTGTTATTAAAATCATTATTATTATCATATTATTATTATTATTATTATTATTATTATTATTATTATTATTATTATTATTATTATTATTATTATCAAGACAGTGAATGGAGGCTAGGTGAAAGTAGAGAGATTAGAGAGATGATGTGGTGGACAAAGTAAAAAATTAGTGCACATACCAATTTCTCAATTAATACTTTACAATGGAATTTACAGAAATCAGTGCATAGATCATTCGTATTTTAAGTTAATATTAATTAATCCCTATAATTTTAGAAATTCCTTAATGAAAATGGAAAGAAGGAACTTGTAAGAAATTAAAATAGAATTTAAAATATTGTACATATCGCCTAGAGTCACACATTTTAAAATCATTGTTATTAAAATCATTATTATCATTATTATCGTTATTATTATTATTATTATTAATTATTATTATTATATTATTAGGGTATAAACAGTAGGATAGTCGGTAAGCGCAGTATTGTACATGATGCAAAGTTGAAGGTTCGAGTGCCGGTAAAGTCAGGATGTTTAAACATGCTTAAAACCTTGTGGCACCATGACCCAGGAGTCGACTGAGCCTCTAACGGAAATGAGTACCAGGTATATGTTCTGGAGGTAAAGACGGCCGTCTCATAGGGCTGACAAACCGGCTGACATCTCGTGCTGATTGTTTCGAAAAATGGGAGCCTTAATACTCTCTTATCCCAAAGGCCTCCGAAGGCCTGTGTGGGATTATGTTATCTTATTACTAGTATTATTTCAAATATTATTGTTATTATTATTATTATTATTATTATTATTATTATTATTATTACTATTATTATTATCATCTACACTATTATTATGGTAATAATAATAATAATAATAATAATAATAATAATAATAATAATAATAATAATAATAATAATAATAATAGTTTTACAGAGACATACTTACTTACTCACTGACACTATCGAACCCGTAGGTTTATGGCCGCTCGGACATAATCTCTCCATACATTCCTATCCTGAGCTAATGCCTTCCAATCATTCCCTTTATAAACTGCTTCTCTCAAATCATAGTTAATGTTATTCTCCTACCTCATTCTTGTTCTACCAACTGGGGTTTTCCCTCTGGTTTTCCTTCAACAAGCGTCCATTAACGTCTTTCATTCTCATGTGTGCCACATGTCCTGCCCATCACAATCTATGAGATTTAACTGTTCTTATTATGTCTGGCTTCCTATAAAGACCATGTAGTTAATTGTTTATGTTGTCTTCTCCATTCACCCGTTTGTTCATCTCTCTTTGGTCCAAAATTTTTCCTAAGTACTTTATTCTCAAATACTCGTAATCTCCTTTCCTCCCTTAAAGTAAGAGTCAATTTTTCGCATCCATATAATATAACTGGTAGAATAATAGTTATATATTTTTTCAGTTTAACGATTTTTCAAAGGAGTTGGGACATCAAACGTTACTATAATGCATAATAGCACGCATTTCCAGAATTGAGTCTATGTTTAATTTCTTTGTGCATCTCATTCCTATTTGTGATTATTGTTCTAGGTTTCTGAATTCAGCCACTTCCTCAAAATTTCCCTCACCTGTCGTTAGCTGTCCATTTCTATTATATAATTATTTCTACATGTGACCATATATTTAGTTTATTGATATTTACTTCCAGTCCTAATTTCTTAGTGTTACTCAATAGTGTGTGCATGTTGTCCTTTAGTATCTCCTCGCTATCGGCCAATAGTATTAAACCATCAGCCTAAATTAACAGCTTATTAATACCATTGAGTTCTAGGCCTTCTTTATCCTCTAAAGATTTGATGGCATGCTCTAGTACAAAATTAAATAGTAGAGGAGATAGGGTATCTCCTTGCTTCAACCCATTCTGGATTTTAAGTGTCTGAAAACTGTTTGTCTACACGCACCCTACTCTTTGTAGCTTTACAGAGACACAGGCCTACAGAAAATAATTATGTACAATTTGAAATGACAAAAATCATTTAATATCATCACCACAGATCATAATAGGATGTATCTATAACAGAGAGTGAAGACATTTAAGATTAATCACAAAATAAAGTTCATTTACCCATCTTTAAACTTTGTGCAACGGAAAACGCTTTAATTACCTTTACTTGGATAGAGTATGAATGGAAAATATGGATGAAATTATCGTTGATCGCATATGTGACCGGTAACTTGTATAACTGCAGTGTAATACTTATTTTCAAGGGCAATTCCCATATACGACACACAACAATTTTTCCCGGGTTGGTTCATGTTATGATAATACCCATAAAATTAGTTTATACAATAAACTGTCATTTAAATAAGCGGGTGTGACGAAATTACTTAACATGTTACGAGGACTCTCATTTCATTGGTTGTTTATTTTATTTACACATTCTACATTCCTCCTTAACAAGCAACGGTGGTATTGTTAAGACGTTGCATTTATTTTTCTGCATTAACATTTCGAAGCATGATATTAAAATAGACTTATAAGAAACATGAAGTTTTCTCTATTACAATAATAGCTCCTTATTCGCGGGTTAAAAAATTGCAACACAGATCCTGTATTCGCGGCTAAAAAAATTCTTTATTCGCGGATCCAGTTGGTATATTAGAAGGATTAGTATCCTTTATTAACTATCGGCAACTTTTTTTTTTTTACTGCAGGCACGTGTCAAGGCAGCTTTTACAAGGAGCGATTTAAACCAAATGGACAAATTGATATCAAAGTAAAACAAACCTTACTGTCACTACACCTAAAGTTCGTTGTTAAAGCCATCGCCGCCATAATTCATGTGCCGCTATGTCCGTTGATAAATGCCGTCCTCGCCACAATCTGTGTTTTATTGTTTCAACTTTTCATTCGTTGCAATAATTTTTGATTGAATAACACGTGTCTCTTCTGCTTTGTTGCCAGTTTATAATGTAGAATAAAAGGAAAGAAAATTAGTTTCGAAGCGGAAAAAAGTAATGTTGCTAAAACTTAAAATATAAATGTTTGGCCGTTTATGTGTTGGCGAGTAGTTTGCATTCACATCATGGTATTTCAATGTTAATGAAATAATTGTACAATTCTTCAAGAAATCCGATCACAAAATAAGGAATTATATCGGTGAATTCAGAACTAAATATCAATCTGAATTGAAAGACCTTATAAAAGCGGCAAAACAGGAAAAAATATGTTCTATAGGCCCTTACATAAGCCTGACAGCAATATTTAATATAAATCGTTCAAAATCTCTCATTAATTGGTTTTATTTTGACTATTTAACTCATCCCCCAAATGGGAGTCAATGACCAATCGCGTTTCAATGGTTTTTTATTTACAGTCGTGTTTCGCATAGAATTTACCAACTAAAGTTTATCATAATAAAGAAACCACCTCTTTTTTAACATTCTGATTATGTCATAGAATTATTTTGCAGTGACTGACTCTCTAAGAAATACGGCTACCAGATTGTATATACAGTGCATGAAAGTCAACACATAGCTCATGCGGGAGTTAATATAAAAACATTTGATTATACCACCAAAAAAAGAAACCACCGTTTGCACTTTCTTAAATGTATTTTTTTCAGGTAATAACGTTCCAGAAAAATATAATTGTCATATTTACATCATAGGACATCAGAAATGAATTAATATACAGTTTGATGTGTTTCATTTTTTCTCCACTAGAGTGCATTCTTACAATATTGCGTTCCTTTGGCAATAAATAATATGATCTGGTTGCAGTGGTGAAGAAAAGAAGCAAATGAAGCGTACCAATCGTTTCTCATTTGCTTTCAAACATCGCCGTTTACATTAAATATATAAATATTTTAAAAGAACTATATTTATATAATGATTTGTGAGTAAATAGCTTAATTTTATTTAATGCCATTACTTATGACTATTTAACTCATGCCCCAAATGGGAGTCAATGACCAATCACGTTTCAATGATTTCTGTTTTACAACCAATCAGAGTCGTGTTTCACCAAATATTTATCAGTGTTATAATTACCATATTAAAGAAAGCTCCTACTTACAATATTGCGTTCCTTGGACAATAAATAGTTATTTGATCTGGTTGAGTTGAGTGTCTGCCATAAACAAAAGAAGCGGTAGAAGCGTACCTATCGTTTCTCATTTGTTTTCAAACATCGCCGTTTACATTAAATATATAAATATTTTAAAATAACTATATTTAAATAATGATTTGTGAGTAAACAGCTTAATTTTATTCGTTAAATAGTCCTAACAAATGCCACTCTTGATTTCCAAATTCTCTAGATAAATTCACTCCTCACTTCGTGAGTCGTGAATTTATCGATAATTTGGAAATCACTCGCGGCATTACTTATGATAATTTTTATTTTATTTTGGAACCTTGGAACGTATCCCCTACATCCATACAAATTACCATTCCATATTCGCGGTTTCTGTATTCGCGGCATATTTGCGGAGCATATCTCCCGTGAATAAGGAGCTTTTACTGTATAAAAATCTTCATATGAATGTCTTTTTACCCGAGTGTAGAGAGGTCCCGGGTTCAAACTCCGATACCAGCCAACATGACAGACTTTATCTGGTACTACTCAGGGGTCAGTCCCGGGCCGTTGCCGAGCAGTTTAAGGCATGATGCCTTGGTGCAGAGTTACAGACTTGCACTTATTCAAATTTCTATGAAGGAACACATTTTCTCATGGAATATCGGCCAGTGTAGGACCGATGTTCACCCAGCATCGTGATGAATTTGGGTAGCTACAAGGTTGAGAAAACCAATTATAACAGCGGGGGACACGATATGCTGGATCATCGTCCATCTCAGTAATTAGCCTACACATATGGAAGTGAGGCCAATGACCGGCTGGTAGGCAAATGACCTTCTGGATCTATCGCGCCATGGAGTTTCTACTGAATGGTAAAGGTAAATGCTGGCTTGGAAATTTATAACGGGACTAATTTTATCACAATCAATATTTCATAATAACTTCGAAATTGAAACAATGATCTAGACAGGACGCATGACTAGCAGAACAATATACAGTGGCCATTGGATAAAAGCAAAAGTAATAGATGAAATATGGTCTTAGATTTTAAAGAATATGTCCACCGCTGTGGTCTCGAGGTAGCGTGCTGCCTTGTCATGCAGTGGGCCCGGGTTCGATCCCCGGTCGAGATAGTTTTTCTGGGTGATGCTTTTATCGGAGTTTTTCCTCACCTGTAAGACAAATGTCAGGAAAACTTTAAGGCCCAAACGGTCCCCGAAATCATATGGCCATCGCAATCATCATCATCCATATTCATCTTAGATTAAGCTTAGGATTAGGGACTCTCCTGGCGCACCACTATCATCATAATCGCCCATCATATCATCGGGGTAATGTAACCCCGCCTTCCAGGCCCCCCAACCTCAGAAGTGGGTTACAAGTACGCCATGCCAGGATTGTAAAAAGACAACCTGGGGCATTTGCAAAACATATTAAAGAATCTGTAAAAATAATAATTATAAACTGTTCACATGTATGCAAACACCAGCAGGTGCATGCGCCCACATAGGGGCCTACATATTATACGGGACTCAGCGACCCTATTAGGCATGCAAAACTTACCCACTCCAGTCCACCCCTAAGTTAATTGATATAGTGCCACACTTTTACGCAACCGAAAGAAGTCCACACATTAATTATAACCAAGTTTAATACAATAATAGGGATCCAATGCATACGGTGTAGAAACATGGGAATTAAAATCTAGAACAAAACGTAAATTAAATTCTGCAGAAATGAATATTTGGAGGCGCTCAGATGGAATTTTTAGAAGATATACAATAAGAAACAGTTTAATTAAACAAAAGATGAACGTTCAAACTTCAATTGTGTATTTAATAAAAAACAAACAATTAAAATTGTATGGTTATGTAAAAAAATGACGGAAGACAGATTTCCGCGAGAAGAAATCTATAATGAGTGTCACTTGATAGAAGGAGAAGACGTATTTGCAATTATAGCCGGATTTATCCAATGATACCCATTATTTACAGGACTTCCCATAAAACCTAAATGATTAAAAATCCAATTTATGCCAAAAATAACGTGGACTGATGGTGTTTTGAGCAGCATAAGGGAAAAACAATTGGACGATGGAGATTGGAATGACAGAGATATGTGGAGGAGAGTGCCAGTAGATTGACTGGACGCAGGAAGATGTTTTGAAATACAGTGAAAAGTGTTAAATAAATAAGTAAAAAAAATACTAAGGTAGTAACGTAGAATAAATAATTATAAGTATATATTTATACGGGGGCACGCCGTAGCTTAGTGGTTAAGGCACTGAGCTACAAGCCGGAGGGTCGAGGGTTCAAGTCCCGTTGGGGTCAGGATTTTTAAACTGACCCAAACCCTCTGGCGGCACTATGGCCCTGGGGTCGACTCAGCCTCTAACGGAAATGAGTACCAGACGCTTGTTCTGGGGGTAAAGGCGGCCGTCACGCAGGGCTGACAACCCGGCTGACATAAAGTGCCGATTGTCTAGAAAAAGTGGGAGCCTTAACCTCCTACTACCCCAAGGGCCTCCTGAGGCCTGTTGTGGGATCACTACTATATATTTATACGAATTAACGCAAAACTAAATTAACAAAATCAATATTATTAGATAAAAGATCAGAAAACATTAATTAAAATCACAAAAGAAAGCAATTTAAATTAATTTTAAAAGAAGCTAATCTTCACCAGTCAGTAATATAGTGTGGTAGGGAGTAGGCCTTGTAGTAGAATCTAATATATAAAAACTAATGTTTATTCGTACTTTATGCGCGGCCATACCGTTGATCCGATTGTAATGGGGCTTTTTGCAAAATGTTCAGAGATTCCCGGGATGAACATAGGTTATGAGAGAGTTCTGATACTCAACACCTACACTCATAAAAATCGCCCTTTGTAATGGGAAACGTGAAAAAAGGTAGTTCTTTGGAAGCTTAAATGGCTTACGCTGCCTAAATCATAACAAATACACAAAATTAATGTACACAGAATTGAATATCTACAAAAAAGTCCCCGACAGCACATGTTTACCTCTTACGGATAACTCACAATAACAAGTTTTTCTTTTATTGATGCCAAGAAGATTGAGACAAGTACGTAGATTCCTGTGCCAGCATAACAGCAGATGGCGGGTATTCTTTTATGGATAACTCATAATAATGAATTTTGTCTGTTAGCTCATTTATGCCAAGAAGATCGAGATAAGCAGATTCCCGGGCAACAACGGATAATCAGCACGGGGAATCTTAAAATAATTACGATATATATTTATAATTATTTTTCATTTTACTTATTCAACAAATCATAAGACGTATATTAAGTTTCGTCTTTCAGCTAATTTATGCCAATAAGATCGGGATGAGAAGAATCCCGGACAACGCCGGGTAAACAGCACGGGGTATCTAAAAATAATTACGATATAAAATTACCCTTACACTTATTTAACTAAACATAAAACACATTAATTTTCATATTTCAGCTCATTTATTAAAAAAAGATCGGGATAAGTAGATTACCGGGTAACGCCGGGTAATCAGCACGGGGTATCTAAAAAATATAAATTTATAATTATTTTCCCTTTTATTCATTCAACTAAACTAAAAGCGCATTCATTTTCATTTATTTTGGCGTAGCAGCGCACGCCGGGCATTAGCTAGTAATGTAATAAAATAACTATTGTAAAAAAATAGGAAACATTTTTTTATTTAATGCCCCAGGATGTCATTTCGACATTTCTGCTGTTCTTTTCTGGCATTGGCGTAATTGTAACCCACTTCTGAAGTTGGGGCGCCTGGATGGCGGAGTTACGCTGCTCCGATGATATGATGGGTGATGATGATGATGATGATGATGATAGTGGTGCACCAGGAGAGTCCTTAATCCCAAACTTAACCTAAATTCAAGACCATGGGCAACCTTACTTACTTACTTACTCACTGGCACTATCGAACCCGCAGTTTCATGGCCGCGCTGACATAAGCTCTCCATACATCCCTATCCTGAGCTAATGCTTTCCAATCATTCCCTGTATAATCTACTTCCCTCAAATCGTAGTTAATGTTATTCTCCCACCTCAATCTTGGTCTACCAACTGGGCGTTTTCCCTCTGGCTTTCCTACAAGAAGCTTCCATGGAAGTCTTTCATTCCCCATACGTGCAACATGTCCTGCCCATCGCAGTGTACGAGACTTAACTGTTCTTATTATATCTGGCTTCCTATAAAGACCATGTATTTCATTGTTATGTAGTCTTCTCCATTCACCTGTCTGTTCATCTCTCTTTGGTCCAAAAATGTTCCTAAGTACTTTATTCTCAAATACCTGTAATCTCCTCTCCTCCCTTGAAGTAAGAGTCCATGTTTCGCACCCATATAGTATAACTGGTAGAATAATAATTTTATATATTTTCAGTTTAACGTTTTTTGAAAGGAGTTGGGACATCAAGAGTCTCTGCAATGCATAATAACACGCATTTCCAGAATTGAGCCTATG
The DNA here is from genome assembly GCA_030220185.1 of Diploptera punctata. Classification (NCBI taxonomy): domain Eukaryota; kingdom Metazoa; phylum Arthropoda; class Insecta; order Blattodea; family Blaberidae; genus Diploptera; species Diploptera punctata. The sequence goes on along the minus strand of JASPKZ010003066.1, from coordinate 1,962,976 downwards.
TTTAATTTCTTTGTGCATCTCATTCCATGGGCAACCACAGGAATAATTCCCTTTAAGGAAAAATTAGTATGGTTTGACCGGGAATCGAGCCCGGGACCTCATGAACGGTAGCCAGAAACGCTGACCACTAGCCCATGAGGCTGGTCTGAATAACAGAATTTAGTTTTTTAATGTGTTGATTTTTTAGAACGTTTAAATCAAAAGGATTATTTGGTTATTAATCTTTAAGATTGTTTCTTGTTTCGTGCCTTGGTTATGAATTGTATAATATATTATAAAATATGTTCACAATTTATATGTTGTGTTTCAAAGAACAACTTCAAAATTCACTTATGTACGGTAATTAGATATGTCAACATTTGAATCTGTAATTTAAAAAACACACACGCGTTATTTTCCTTTTATATCTACATATTTTATGTCAAATTCTTATTTGTACTACTCCAATGTCCCTGGAAAATGTCCATGCAATAAAATGTCTATAAGTTATTAATCCATAAAAAGGACGTAATGTTCAAACATTTTGTGTTCACGTTTTACATCTACTGCTCTGTGTCCATGGAATAATGTCTAAATAACATAATTTATTTATCCTAAGCAAGCACAAATACTTTTAGAGTATGCCTACGTATTAAATGTTTAAACTAGTTGGACAAATTTGAAAGTTTATACCTTGACTGATGGAAGAAATAAACATTTAAGAACTTAAAACATATTGCAAGTAAAATGAATGAATAAATAAATGAATAGTAATACATTTGAAAAGGAATATTATTTTTAATTTTATTCGTTTCAACATGATAACTTAAGTCTCAGCATTAATTATTTTTGGAGCCTTTTTTAAAATTTATATATTCTGGAACATTGTGGAATAATATATGCATACATACATACATATTCCACCGCTGTGGTCTCGAGGTAGCGTGCTGCCTTGTCACACAGCGGGCCCTGGTTCGATCCCCGGTCGGGGCAGTTTTTCTGGGTAAGGTTTCTATCAGGGTTTTTCCTCACCTATAAGACAAATGTCAGGAAAACTTTAAGGCACAAACAGTCCCCGAAATCATACGGCCATCATCATCATCATCATCATCATCATCCTTCACCGGTGTGGAAAGCAACGGGAAGCTACCACACCTACAATTCCCTAGTAAAGCTGCAAAGCATAGCAGTGAAGGACCTGCCTCCGGGCAGAATTACTATGGATGGATACTTACAAATTATCGACTTGGCCGAGTTTAAATCTGGCATTTTTGTCTACATTACTTAGCAAGATATCCGAGAAATAGCAAACCGCCTTTTGATATTCTCTATTAGAATATTTTGAAGAAAAAATAAAACATGAAAGCGGAGATATCAATGCATGTACAAGAGACAAACGCTTATATAAAATTATTACAACTATTTCAAAATATTTTATTAAAAGGTTGTGTTGTATATTTAACATGAGTATATATTTCCTAGTTTGAGGCATATAACTAAGCCTTAAAAACATAAAAATAAAGTAAAAGTTGAAAACGCATGTATTGGGCTTCCGGCCGATTTAAAATTAGGTCCCAAAATCGTTGACATTAACGTAAAATGGTGGGCCTAAGTGGCGCGTAAATTGAAAATAGAGAACATTAATATCATAGCGCGAAACAGAAGACAGGAAATCTGTAGTGGTTACATTAGAACTCAAACACGAATGCTGTATTTTGTGAGGTATTTAACACTAGCTATTAAACTCATGCCCCAAATGGGAGTCAATCACCAATTACGTTACAATGATGTTTGATTTACAACCTATCACAGTCGTGTTTCGCCTAGAATTTACCAACTAAAGTTTATCATAATAAAGAAAGCACCTCCTTTTTAACATTCTGATTAGGTCATAGCATTATTTTGCAGTGACTGACTCACTAAGAAATACGGCCACCAGATTGTAGATATAGGCCTAGTGCATGAATGTCAACACATACCGCATGCGGTAGTTAATATAAAAACATTTATAGCAATTGATTATACCACCAAAAAAAGAAACCACTGTTTGCACTTTCTTAAATGTATTTTTTCCCAGAAAAATATAATTGTCATATTTACATTATAGGACATCAGAAATGAATATATAGTTTGATGTGTTTCATTTATTCTCCACAAGAGTGCATTCTTACAATATTGCGTTCCTTTGGCAATAAATAATATGATCTGGTTGCAGTGACTAACAAAAGAAGCAAATGAAGCGTACTAATCGTTTCTCATTTGTTTTCAAACACCGCCGTTTACATTAAATATATAAATTTTTAAAATAACTATAGTTAAACAATGATTTGTGAGTAAACAGCTTAATTTTATTCGTTAAATAGTCCTAACAAATGCCACTCTTGATTTCCAAATTCTCTAGATAAATTCACTCCTCACTTCCTGAGTCGTGAATTTATCGATAATTTGGAAATCACTCGTGGCATTACTTATGAAAAAGTTTTGCTCTTTAAAAAAAAGAGAATATGGTTTTAGTAATAAAATTAGCCTTTCTAATACCACAATACAATTTTCGAGAACTAAATGTCTTAATAATTAAATGTATTAATTATTGTTTTATTAATGTATAATAGTACATTATAAATTTTAGAATCATGGTTTACTTTTGGCAAACACAAAAACAAAAATTTATTTTCCCTTTAATTACATTTAATTTTGAGGAAGTCATTAAACGTTCTTTTACAGAAATTCATGATAACTAGGCCCCTATTTGAGTAAAAAGTGAACTATTCACTGTTTTTATTTTCGCACGCAGAATGCGAATGTAAAAATGTATCATGACATTTGGAAAATGTGATTCAAGTAATTATGCGAAGAATATATTAGAGTTAACTGTTTTATAAAGAGGTTGACATAAAAATGAAGCTGTTGTACCGAACGTATATGAATCAGAAAGATTATCATAAGTAATGCCACGAGTGATTTCCAAATTTATCTAGAGAATTTGGAAATCAAGAGTGGCATTTGTTAGGACTATTTAACGAATAAAATTAAGCTGTTTACTCACAAATCATTATATATAGTTATTTTAAAATATTTATATTTAATGTAAATGGCGATGTTTGAAAACAAATGAGAAACGATAGGCACGCTTCATCTGCTTCTTTTGTTTATCACTGCAACCAGATCATACTATTTATTGCCAAAGAAACGCAATATTGTAAGAATGCTCTCTAGTGGAGAAAAAATGAAACACATCAAACTGTATATTAATTAATTTCTGATGTCGTATGATGTAAATATGACAATTATAGTTGTCTGGATTGTTACCTGGAAAAAAATACATTTAAGAAAGTGCAAACAGTGGTTTCTTTTTTTTGGTGGTATAATAAATTGCTACAAATGTTTTTATATTAACACCCGCATGCGGCATGTGTTGACATTCATGCACTATATATACAATCTGGTAGCCGTATTTCTCGTGTGCTCAGTCACTGCAAAATAATGGTCAGACCTGTTCAGAATATTAAAAAGGAGGATCTTTCTTTAATATGGTAAATATAACACTGATAAATATTTCGTGAAACACGACTGTGATTGGTTGTAAAACAGAAATAATTGAAACGTGATTGGTCATTGACTCCCATTTGGGGCATGAGTTAAATAGTCTTCATAAACATTAGCCATCTTCATAAACATTGAATAGAGTGCATTATGTTGAATTTTCGAAAATAAACTGAATATACCAAAAAAAAAAATCGAATATCCTAACAGAAACCGAGGGAAGTACTTTCAATAGTTCTCTATTTTTCTTTTAATTTTCCGCCGAACATCTTTATAATATCATCAAGAAAACCCCTCTGTTCACAATACAAAAATGTTCATTATATAAGACAGTGATTCATTTACAGAATAATTGCCCCAGGTATAAAAGATAACGTCGATCATTATTGATGTAATAACACTGATACTTCCTGATGATCAAGGAAGAAATTTCCGGTAGGTAATTATTACGACCGAGAATCTAGGGGAAAGCGTATTCTGATACAATAATGCGCAGCAAACTACAATGTTCTAAGAACACTTAACCTTCCTGGAAGATCGGAGAAAGACTTTCTAATACCACATTCTTCAATTCATAACAGATGGGGAAACTAACTTCGTCTTATTCATTATGTCGGAAGAACGGTAAAATTGTTTTATTACTGTATTATATCAAAGTACAGAGTAACTTAACATCCGCTTGCACAGAAAATCTCTCTATTCTATAATTCACACAGTGTTTTCATGATTGAATTATCAGCCTCCTGAAATTATGGACGATGGACAGTAGTGTCCTTCAAAAGGCAAGTTCATTATTTTTATATTATATGAATACCACAAGCAATCAAAAATCATTATGATTAAAATTAGAATACACAATATCCATCCATCCATAGTAATTCTGCCCGAGGGCAGGTCCTTCACTGCAATCATAGCATTTTCATGCTATGTTTGGAGTTTTACTAGGGAATTGTAGGTGTAGCAGCTTCCCGTTGTTTTCCACACCAGTGATGGATGATGGTGATGATGATGATAATGATAAGGATGATGATGGTGATGATTGTCATATGATTTCGGGGACCGTTTTGGCCTTAAAGGTTTCCTGACATTTGTCTTACAGGTGAGGAAAAACCCCGATAAAAACCTCACCCAGAAAAACTGCCCCGACCGGGGATCGAACCCGGGCCCGCTGCGTGACAAGTCAGCACGCTACCTCGGGACCACAGCGGTGGACTAATAGATCATAAAAACTCACAGAAAAATTGAAATAGGTAAAGGTTAAAACGGGATCGTGGATTATCCCTATTATTTTTCATAATATCTTTATATACATAATTCTTCTATACGTGTTTTTGTCACTCTACTCTTCCTAAACAAATGGACCGATTTTGATGAAATTTATATGTGTGTCTGATTGGGTCTCTCGATGGTTTAGATTCACAGTTGGGCCATATAAAACCATTAGATATAGTTCACCTTAAGTGAACATTTAAAAATCGCTCTAGCAGTCAACATTTTTGAGGTTTCATAACAAAAAACGATACATTCTATTAAAGTAAATCGAGGTAGGTATTATCCAAAAATGAACGCAATCCGACAATTAGAAGTGGAGGTTTACCTGAAATCCGAAATTAAAAACTGACTAGTAACCGCCATGTTTAGTTCGTCTCAGCGCGTATACAATACAATTTAATTCTTCTTCTTCTTCTTCCATCCAAGTATTAGGCCAAGGCCTGTTACGATCCTATAGAAAATTTTCCCTCCAGCGTTTGAGGGAAATTCTCGTATAAGACTTGAAAGCATAATAATAGTCCCTTCGATTGGTTGCTGGCCAAAGGAAGGCAAGACCAGTGATGGGGCTGCCATCTTATAGCCTCTGGACAGGCTTTTCTGGAGAAGAAAAGAAAATAAAGGAAAGAAGAAATGGAAGAAAGGAAAGACTCCCTAGCCCTCGGATGCCCTAATAGCGTCGGCGTCAAAAAAACAAGAGTTAACCAAGAGAGGTTAGATAGTAAAGTTAAAAGAGTGCGAAACACAAGTAAGTGGAAGAAATGTTATGCACAGCTTGGGCACCTTGTGGTCGCCATCCAAATATCCCATAGATGAGGACCCCTAAGGGCTACAATTTAATTAAGCTTTAATATTTCATTTATTTAGCCGTAGCAAAGCTCGCAGGGTATAGGCCTACCGATTTTGATGATTTTTTTTAGTTTGTGTTTGAGTGGGTCCCTGGATGGTTTAGATTCACAATTGGACCCGGTAGGTGGCGCTGCGATCGTGTTATAGGATTGTTTTTTATACCATAGGTGGCGCTGATGTCGAATTCTGTGGTATTTGACGTAAGCCATTTACGTCGTAACTTGGCGTTGTTAAATCGATCTAATCTGCAATTTTTTTTTAATTCAAATCATTTTTTATGAAAAATAATTGACCGTAAAAACGTTTTGAGAAGTTCATGAATGCAGGCTTTTATTTTCAGTGCTTATTTGTGTCAATGATTCTATAAAATGTATGGAGTGTTAAACGTCTCATCGAAAATATATAACTTTCGGTCAGGATAACGTCTGTTGGGTCCGCTAGTATTTATATAACATTTTTGATCACCAGGAATAAGAATCAGTAGAAACGTCACGATAAATACAGTTATATGTGCACATCACTGGGTGGTAATGGCAGAAACTGAAGATCTACAAACTACCTTTATTAAACTACAAAACATTTTAAATAAATACAACATGAAACATTTCAGGAGAGAAAACAAAATCTATGGCACATTGTGGAAACCTTATCGTAAATGTATAAATCATAAAGTGATAGAATAAGTTACATATTTTGTGTATTTAGGAAGCCATATGTCATTATTTAATATCAAAATGGACGTTTAGAAAAATTTGATGAAGTGTAATAAATTGTGTCTTAGGACGAAACTTTGGTAAACAAATGAGGAAGGAAATTCAATTAAAATCCCACAACACAATTTCAAGGCCTTCTTTAAAATATATGTTGGACAATATCTTAAACTGATGAAAGTGTAAATAAAACTTTATTATTATTATTATTATTATTATTATTATTATTATTATTATTATTATTATTATTATATCCTGTCTACAGCGACACGTCCCATAAATCACGTTACCCCGAACATGTGACAGGCGAAGAGTGATAATGAAGCGCCAGAAGAGTCTTCAAACCTAAACTTAACCTAAATCGAGACCAAGGACGAGCACAGGAATAATTCCATTTAAGAAAAAAAAATTGACCGGGTACCGAATCTGGAACCCCATGAATTATAGCTTCGGGTATGAAGCTGGTCTACAGTGAAAATATTTTAAAATCTTAAAAAGCGTAATTGTTTTGAATCCAACATTACATTTAAAGGAATACATAATAATAACAACAGATCCTATGTATTTATTTGGATGTATTTTTTAAAGATTTTTATGTACTCATAGGTTTACATAGTGTTTAGTAAAGAATCCACAATTTTTAAACTGAATTTTATATACAATTTTCGCCGAATGAAAGTTTATTAAAGTAACTACATATACAGGGTTAAAATTATTTAAACCGACAAACTCTGGGAGGTTGTAGGGGACACCAAAACAAATATTTTTCCCTAATGTCATTTTTTCCTATGGGGAGTATTTAAATCGGTAGAGGAAGATTTCTCTGGCGGCAAATTAATTAAACCAACAAACACTTTTGTACTTTTTATTACCAAGAGACAACACATTAACACAACGCAATTACTTAAATTACAGTAGAGGTTTAAAAATGTCTCCATTGACTTGTAAACAAAGGTTACACCGGCGGATCATGTTCTGTCTAACACGGGCACAAACTCCAGGAGTATCGTTAATTGCTCCTGCTGCTGCTACTATCCGGGCAACCAAATCCTTTTCTGATGCAACAGGAGTTGTGTAAACAATGTTGCGCATCTACAAAAAAAAAGTCCAAAGGGGTCATGTCTGGGGATCGAGCAGGCCATGGTACAGGACCACCTCTGCCAATCAACTTTTCTGGAAACCGTTGGTTCAAGAATCGACGGACACGACGACTGAAATGTACCGGCGCCCCGTCATGTTGGAACCACATGCGTTGTCTTGCAGGGAGCGGGACATCTTCCAGCAATTCTGGCAATGCTCTGGCGAGAAAATTGTAATAGTGTCTGCCATTTAATGACCTAGGTAGGAGATATGTCCCAATTAAACAGTCCCCAACAACACCGGTCCACACATATCAGTGTATTGACTCCAGGTGTATCGCTCCATTAGTAAACAGATACAATTCACTACTATACTGGTGGACAAAACAATTCCTACCATAAGCAGCAGTTGCAGTCACGACAACTGAAGAGCATAATACGCCCTCTACATGTTTAAATAATCCTCATAGGAATAAATGGCATTAGGGAAATATATTTGTTTTGGTGTCCCCTACAACCTCCCAGAGTTTGTCGGTTTAAATAATTT